>JAPYZH010000088.1:0-307609 GCA_030523085.1 Meteorus colon
GAACAAGTGTCGCCTCTGATTTTCAGGGTAGGTACTAAACTTTTCAGGGTACGCGAAAAATGGACTTATAAGCTTCTATGGGAGAGTATTCTTTGGTGTGGGTTAGCTCATCGGTCGAGGCCACGAGTTCGCACCAAAGTCTCCCCCTACAACAATTCTAAAAACTAACATAACCACAACCATTTTTTTTATTCATGGTAAATAAGTAAATTTTGTGAAATGAGACTAATTAATACCAATTGAAAGAATTGAAAATGAAACACCGCAAAAACTTGATCTCGCCCCTCTTTCCAATTTTCTAAACATAAACAACAAATAGATTGGAGTTTTTCAACGATATTTCGCAGTTTTTTTTCAAATTATTTGCATCAAAAGTGTAAACAAATATCAGATAAATACTTCCGGCGCGTTCATGAAATATGGATAAAAAACTGTTCAATAATACTGATTCCTTCATAGATATAAGAAAAATTGCGAAATTACCACCATAAGCAGGTTGGCACTGATTATGAATATTTCATAACAAATTATAAATTAAAAAATTACTTCCAAAATTATTTTTAGAATTTTGCAGTTGCTCCGATTCAAACATCGAAGTTAATTCAAAATCCAACATGATGACGTCATAACTATGAATATCGACGGTCGTTCCAGAGCGTTTTAGGAGAGAAATTTTTGATATATATATATATATCTAATCTGTAAGAACCACCAATCAGCGCTGCGCAAATTACCGAGCACGAGAGAAGAGAAACACTTCCAAAACCTAACCTCACTTTTGAAAGTTTCGAATGGAAACATCTGATAAATACTCATTTTCAGTTAATATTTGTGGATGACTTCTCCGTCGCACCTGATTTGGATTCTTCATCTGACGACACGAAAAAAGAGAGTGAGATAACTACACACCCTCTGCGAAGACTCCATTTTTATCTTTGACTTTGACAAATACGTTTGATAAGTCGACGTAATTCATTGTTATTATGCAACGACGTATTCTCAACAATAAGAGTAAGTTATAACTCTAACTGTTACTTTTGCGCGGAATTTTTGGTCATGATGACAAAAACATTCCATGAATTATGTTAAAAAATAAAAAATTAATTATATAGTAATGATAGATATTCGTCTTTGAATTGATATTACGGCAACATACCCTTCTGTTCATGTAGATCTTTGAGCTGCATCCCCACTTTCCCTTATATTGTCAAGTGACAATGTTTTAACTTTGATCTTCGTGTCAATGAATTTTTTCTCATGCCCTTGAACATCCTTCGCATCTGATATCATTGTTGTGTTTATCCTCTCACTGCATTTAAAATTATCATTGTTTTTCTTGTAACGTATCGGTAACAATCAAAATAAAATTAATATGCACAAGATTTAGCTACGTCGAAATTGAAAAAGATTGCTCTAAATTGTTCACTATTCGGCTGTTATGTTCTCTTAAATTCGGGAGTATTGTTTAGTCGGTTTTTCCATTCGGTATCATGAAAATTTCATTCAATACGTGTAATAATATTTAATATTTCCTATACTTGCTGTTGTGTTGAAAATGGTAGAATAATAACAGTTATAAATCATTAGTTCATTAATGATTTTTTATATCATACAGTTCCCATGTACAACAGATAAACAATATTGCATCAGTAAGTTTGAAGATTAATATTGAATGAGGAAGTAATCAATTGTTTATTTCAAGTGTGGATTAATTTTAGAATCATTGGACGAACGTCCAGTAATTTTTTCAGACCGGTATATCAGTTACATCATTGTCCTTTCGGAAAAGTTGAGACAGATGGTTTGATGAATTTTCTATTCTTTTTCCAGGATGACAGAGAATTCTTGAATTAGGCAACTTATCATGATATACCTTTTCTCGCCACTCAGGCTCGGGAAAAACACAACATGCCACATACCAAACATATTCACAGCTATTGTAAGTAAATGTAAACACGTAAACCAAGGACATTCATCTCATAAACCAAACTCCGATAATGTTACTGATTGATGGCCTTATGTTTATTTCAGTATTCAACCAGACCAGTACACCAAGAAAGTAATTTACAAGAGCAGCCATGGATTTCAGTACCAGATAATTCAAAGTATCAATTCAGAATAACAAATCCAGCGACTTTATTACCACCAGAAACAGTATTGAAAGATAAGTTCAAGGAACATTTGAAGGCAAGTCGGACAATCAAGAAAACGAGTCCCGAGCCAGAATGGAAGAGCGTGGAATTAGATTATTCCAAACTTCACAAACATTGTTTAATGTTGTCGAAAATACGATTAACATGTAAGTAATCAGTAATGGTCCGTTTAATAATCAAGCATCAATATGAAAATCTCATATTAAGCATCAAATTCTGATGAGATATCATTTTATAGCTTTAGTCGTAATCACAACAATGGGTGGTTACGCTTTAGCACCAGGTGTATTCGATCCTTACACTTTCCTCATGTGTTCACTCGGAACCGGGTTGGTATCAGCCACAGCTAATTCAATAAATCAATTCTTCGAAGTACCTTTTGATGCACAAATGTCTAGAACGAAGAATCGTGTACTTGTACGTGGTCATCTAACACCAGCCCACGCAATACTCTTCGCAACATTATCAGGCGTCGCAGGGCTGTCCATTCTTTATTTTCAAGTTAATGGTTTGACCGCTGCCTTAGGGGCAGCTAATTTGATTCTTTACACGCTTATTTACACACCAATGAAACGAGTATCGATACTTAATACCTGGGTGGGCTCCATAGGTGAGAGAATAATTTGTCAAGTAAAGTAGTCACATGAATAGAAATTGTGTCTGGACATTTTACCCCTCATTTCATTTTTTTCCACATTTCAGTTGGTGCCATTCCGCCACTGATGGGTTGTGCTGGTTGTATTGGTGACATTGCAACGCCAGGTGCTTGGATTATGTCTGGTATACTTTATGCTTGGCAATTTCCACATTTCAACGCATTGTCATGGAATTTGAGACCCGATTATTCGCGAGCTGGATATAGAATGATGGCCGTAACAAATCCGGGGTTATGTCGAAGAACTGCATTGAGATATACGATAGCACTCACGGGCTTGTCCTATCTCGCACCGATTTTAGATGTTACACATTGGTGGTTTGCAGTTGCCTCCACGCCATTAAATGTCTACTTCCTTTATCTAGGTAAAAATAATTATTGTTGCCGAATTGAAACTTAGGGTGTTTAGTCGAACACATCACATACCGCAACGATTAACATTAATCAACAATTTGAATTACAAAGCAGTGAATCAATGGATATTTCGGCGTACAAGTTTTAGTCTTGTCTCTAGCATTCTACATATTATTGCTATGATTCCATACATACATCACGATATTTTATGAATAGAAAGTGATGGAGCTGGCTCAATCTCATTCCAATAATTTGAAAGTGTTTGTCTGACTTATAACGGGGGGCATATCCAACATCGCTTATCGGTCCAAGTCATCTCGCCATGCAACATTTGCAGAAATGCACGCACCAATTAATTCTTATGAATAAAATAGAAACCCTTCACTGATGACATTGGATTATCGAAGGAGAAAAATAATTCTGATACGCTACAGATTACAATCTGTTTGTGTTTTCGGTTTCTCCCAAAGGTGGTCCCAGTCAGTCATATTTGTAAAAAGAATGAGTGGGACGATCATACTTTTCAAAGTATATTCATAGTTAGAATTCCTCTAAACCGAATCATGGTTTTTTTGTTGCAGCGTGGCAGTTTAATAAGCAATCTGACAGCGCAAGTTCACGGAAGCTGTTTCGATTTTCTCTGATTCATCTGCCGGCACTGATGATATTGATTCTATCCAGCAAGAAATATTGGGCGAGTGCAACGGAAAAAACAGAAGCCACAAATTTCACAGATTTGGAAAATAACAGAAATATTCTCGGTGAGATGGGGCGAATATTTTCGCCAACCACCGCTTAGGAATTTCAATTGTCCAATTAGTGTAATTATTCGTTCGTTGCTTGTACATGTGTAAAATAATAATCATTAAAAAATAATTCTATAACAAATTTACTTTCTTACTGCAAATTATTATTCAAAAAATAATTCTATAACAAATTCGTCGTCATGTAATCACTTTTCATTTCATTTCTCGATTTTGCAAATTCCTGAGCCACCCGCCGTCGTGTTTTGGCTAAATTTCTGTGACCAACACAGTCTAAATTTTCTTCATAACATTTGTGCCTGCAACACTGTCGACACAATGTGAAAGCACATTTCGATCCCTGTGAAATATGAATAAAAAGGAGGATTATTTGAGGATTATTTTCTGGGTGCCGAGTCCTGTCAACTGGACACCAAATTGAACAAGATCGTTTGTAGATACTAGTCAACAGGACTAAAAATCGAGTAAAAGCTTGAATTGTTAAGGGATTGTGTACTATCTTTCACCTTACGTACCAGCGGGTTGGGACATGTATTGCACAGTTTCGATCCTCTCTTAACACTTGGTACAGTTCTATTAGGACGCCGAGCTATCCTTTTCAGCTTCTTCATTCGCTTTCGAGATATCTTATTGCCGTCCGCATCAGTCGAAACTTGTCTAACATTTTCCTGTTAAATCAAAAGGATGAAAAATATTATCTCCATCAATAGAATTGAGTTTCCATTCAGGTAAGATTGAAGGGTAATGAAAATTGGACCTTACCAAATCATCTCTTTTCGCTTGAATTTTCTCTATATGTTCCTCGGGTGTACTTCGGACATAAGATTGACAAAGCCACGGTGGGAGTTTCAAATTACAATCTGAATTTTCATTTCCCAATCGCCAAATGACATTTCCCTCATGATAGGGCAAATATCGGTCGCGCAATCGTTCAACGACACTCTTGAAAGATTCCATTGAAGAATTCACTGCGAGGGATACACGTTCTTCTGCATTTTCTGGTAAACATAGCCTACTCACATCTGTTATAAAATTGTCGATGGTAATACATATTATTTCTAAGAGAAAACACCATAGTGAGAATTGAAAACATGGCGACAATGGGGCATAGACGCTGTGACAATTTTGAATTTTTATTAAACAGAATGAGTCTGTCATAATAACAGAAAATCATCGCATAAAAATCATTCTTGTACAAAACTGTTCGCCACAACTACCGATATGAAACGTACGGGTGTTTCTATCTCGAACGTAATTTTCGGACCATCACCTTGGTGTTTCTCTTCAATAGAAGTTATTAACTTAGAATAACAAAAAATGAAATAAATTTCAACGTACAATTGATGAAATAATTTGAACAAATGGCCCCGTACATATGAAGGCGGTGCCGGGTGACGTTCGATAAGCTCAAGATACTCCATCGCAGGTTCCCAACATGGTGGATGATAGCTATCAAATATAAATGGATTGTATAAATTCCCCTCAGCTGACATTACACCATTGACCAGTGTTTCTTCTATACATCTATCAGCATCTTGACGACATTGAATGTTCCCATTAGCGAACACCGGAATTTTTACAGCTTCTCTGCGTAGAAAAAAAAAACAAATAAATAAATCATTTTCACCAAATCAATCAGTACTCATTCACTAAACAATTGAAAAGAATTTTTAGTCATCACCGAACAGCTTTAATATGTTTCCAAGACGCGAGTCCCGTCAATGGACCTTTCTGCTCTCTCGTACGTCCATGAACTGTCAATAAACTCGCTCCAGCTGCCTCCAACATTCGTGCATATTCTACAGTCTTCTCAATTTCCGGAAATATTCTCAATTTACATGTAACTGGTACACGAATATTTTTACTAAGCGTACTGACAATTTTTTTTAGAAGTTCCCAATCATCTTGGAGATACGCGCCATAACGTCCACGTTTGGCAATCGCTTGAGGACAACCAATATTAATGTCGATTGCATCACAATGCGGTTCAGCGAGTAACGCAGCAGCCAACAACGTCATCGGATCATTGCCACAAAATTGTATGATTAGTGGTCGATCTTCAGCAGTGCTTGCCAGAGCTTCTTTCCGGTATTTTGGATCGCGACAAAATACGGACGAATGCAACATTGGAGTGTAACATAAATGTGCCCCATGACGACGAGAAAGTAATCTCCAAGCTAATTCACTCGCGTCGACCATGGGGGCGACGATGTAACGTGGTGCGCCAAGAACATCTTCCCAAAAATCCAATTTTTCTTTGTTGCACTGGGTCATGATCTACAAGATTATCATATGAAAAAAAACAAAAAAAATCAGTAAAGTCGTTTGTTACGTCTGTAACGTAAAAAAAGGATGAAGACTGAGGTCAATGTGCTATTTGTCTCCAAAATGAATTTTCTATTTCCGTCGTCGAATAATTTAAATTGACAATCTCCTGTTTCTATATCTATATTTATATGGTGAAATGACGCGAAACCTTACGTGATCAAGCGTAATGATAACATGTAGTTTCGTTTGTCACGCGATGATAGTAAACAGGGGATATGTGAGACAGTGTGGGAGCGAAAAAGAGACAGGGAGAAAATAAGGGAAACAGAGAGGGATGAGAGAACCAGAAAAACTGTTTACCATTGTTTTTAATAGTAGTTTACCAAATAGTAGTGAATCTGACATTAAATTTGTCTCTCATGGTAAATCGTACCACTTGCTACCAGGCACCTTTTATATATCACAAAATCCTGATAGACTGCAACGTTGCCAGACTGAATTAGCAATAACAATGGCTCAATCTAGTGGTATTTTGTGAGATCGGGACAATATTGTTATTAGGGAGATACATTTTGAATGACATCAGTTTTCAATCAGTGATATCTTGACGAGATCAATCAAACTTTTAAAAGAATATTATGACAAATAAAATATTAGAAAATTATCTCACCAGCTTCTCTCACACCAATTCGATTTTATGCAAACTTTTGATTACACGTGATGATTATAAATTTGTAAAGAACACGAAGGAAAAAAACGACTGACACTTGTCTGAACTCTCAACAACTCACAGTTAGCTGTGAGCCAATTTTCCAAGTTGTTATAGACAAGAGCCTATTGTCAGGTAGTACCACTTGATCCGTGTATATAGTCGAGTAGAATCATTTTTTCATTAACTTTTTTTCTTCTCTCACATTTTTTCTGCTGTTCTATTATCATCATCCATTATATTATTATGTTATAAACTGAACCAGCATACACTGAAGTATTGCCAATGTATCAAATGATTTCTACGATATAGGCATTGGATTTTCGTTGAGCAGGACGGCTGTTAGGACACATCTATTCGCTAATTTCTATATCTCAAGTTACGTACATGAACATTCTAGCCACTTTAGTTGTTACTCGTACTTTTCCGATCTAACACCATTAGCGATAAAAAATTTTTTTCTGCAAAGACAAATGTTAATCTAAAGTATATAAATACACTTTTGCACAAACTCTTTCAATTCAAATGATCCATCTTCATTTATGTATGCATTCAATGTATTAATCATGATAGATGATATATATTGAATATATTCATTCGGTAGTGGATGTTGGTGGAAACGAAAAGTGTTTCAATTTCGGTGGCGACCGTGGCGATGCTGGTTTTGATAATTCCGATTCTGGTATCGGTGACAATTGGGCGGATTGCGTTATATGTGGACTCATTTTGAATCGTGGTCGACGATGAAATGACGGACGGCGTACACGTAAATGTTGCGGTTGCTGATGATTTCTTCTTGTCATTGGCAATGTAAACACTACATCAGTTAATGACTCTTGGCTCAAGTTGAGAGAGCCACTATTTTGTTTGGACGGAAAGTTAAGCGGTGGCAATTTAATTGGCGGTCGTTGAACATCTTCCAATCCATTCTGAATTTGTTCGTTTGGCGCATTTCCAATTTCTTGAGCTTCAATATCTTTCTCAGCCACTTCAGGACTAGTTACTGGAGTAACACGATTCTTCCTTGGTCTAGACGTATCTAAAGCTCTTTGTCGTGCGTTTTTTCTCAACCTACTACGTAAGAATGTTTGAATTCGTCTAACAGTTGTACACCGTGTAATATTTTTCTCCTCCACATCAACAATATGTGCTCGTGTTTTTTTATGTTTATTCTTCAATGACCACGGATGATGATTCATGATTGAAAAGCAACATGAAACTGGTGATGGTGTTGATGGTTTGAGCTCCAATGGTTGATCAATACTTGGGATGGTCTGAAGATCATCATTATTGACAATAGTCTGTGATGATAATTCAATAGACGTTGCATCATCATGCGTTTCGTAAGCAAAATAAAGATGAAAATTACGTTTGGCTTTAGTAGATGATAATTCACTGGTAATATCAGGCTGCGTATGGGTAGAACAAATGTATACCTGATTAGTTTCAGGTTGATTACCCTCTTTACCGTTAATTGATTTACAGAAATGATAGCGCATTGGTTCAATGCAAAATGTCCGTGGCTCAATTGCATTTTGTTGCAATGATACATTATTCACCGCATTTTTCTCGCGTTTACTCCGTATATATTCATAAGTAGTGACTCCAAGACACGCAATATAACCATGAAATACACACAAATGAATTAACAGTGCAGCGGCAATAGCCGATAAAATTCCAACAATACAGATTATTGCGAGTGAACCGGTGCTCTGTATTGGCATGAATGGCAATGTCACGTTGTCCATTATGATAGTATTATTATTCTGCGATTGATTTTCAATTGTAAAAGTAACTTCGGCAACTGTTAAACAAACAACGCCGAGTGCTGCTATAATTGCTGAAACGACACAGACAATGAATGCACTGTAGTTTCGCCCACCAATGCAGTTATTTAACCACATACAATGGTGGTCAAATGATATCACACATTTATTGCAGACAGAGCAGTGCTTCGTTTGCTTACAAGTCGTTGTTATATTGCATAAATGACAGCGACCGTTTTCGATAACATGGAGATGTTTAGAACGATCAAATTCAGGTACAACAAGATTGCTCGGTTGTTTGCGAACTTGAGGATCAGCAGGGTCCAATACAAGTGCTGCTATATGTGCCAAAATATGAATAGTAATCACCACAATAAATGCATAAGTTATGGGTTGACGTAAGTCCGCATTCAATTGCGGTAATATCAATTCGAACGTAATTGTCGTTAGACCAATAAGTATTAACCAACCGGCCACTTGTTGAGGATGTAGTGGCAATTGTAAACCATTCAATCTTCTCGTTTGCCTCTGCTCTGGTGGCGCGAAGGTGGATTGCAGCGAGCAGCAGCGCGCAATTCTTGATGATCCGTTTGGCATTACGAATTATCGTGTCACCTTGCAATTGTTGACGTGACGTCCTCGTGACAAAGACGAGGAGGCCGTCGACGTGAATATTGCATTGATGATGGAAATATAATGGCAACGATGATAATAATGATAATTGATGCAGTGGTTATGATCACGAACGTCTGGTGTCATTGTTAGGTATTATAAAAAAATGAAATTGGAAAGACAGAAACTTTGCGACCGTGATGGTCAACTGTTTGTAGTTGACTGAATATTATGGAGATTATCAGAAAAATATAGGACGGCAATACACGCCCCTGCGCGAGCTGTGAATCGATAATGGCATGGAAACCTTTGGCGTCGCCGTAGTGCAATGGCTTCAGGAGTATAAAGATGAATAATTGGAAATAATTTATCGCGACCTTCGTTTCAATGTCGGAAATGCAAAGTGGGATTGATTGATCAAAGAATTCATTGATAGATATTCACTGGTACATGCAGGATTTCTATTTGTCAAGTTGCTGATCAATCGATGTTGCATTGTGATACACAATTTTACGACCATATGTTGAATTCTCATGCACATGAACATAGAGCTCGCATTATGTATAACATCGCTCAATATAGATGAATTGAGGACTATAAATATTTCACACTTGAGTGTGAGGTTGACCATAAGTATGTCGTTAATAAAAATACTTTTGTAACCTCTCATCCGAATTAATAGCATATTCATCATCAATGAATTATGTTGAAATCGATAAAAAAGAAACAGAACAAAAAAAATCGCTCAACAATCAATGATTATAAACTTTTAACTTCTCTCTCGCACATTTTTCTCACAGTCTCCAAAATATATATTATGCTTCAAAAATTGTACTCTCTTCTGTTATACGGAGCATTATTACTATTTAATACTCAAGTCAATGCAAATAAACAATACAATAATCATGGGTGATGAATTCCTAACCTGACTTTTGCAAGTTTTCGCAATTTCCACCCAATGTCAGACACAATATTGTTTTTATTTTATAATAGCAGTGAGAAAATAAATTACCTTTATAGTTCAATATAATCCAATGCATAAAATTTTGATTTTCCGGTTTCAGTTTCGTTCATCAAAGGAAAATGTTACGAAGCGAATAATAACAACACTGACAATTCGATGTGATGAACGTGATAATGGTAAAATTCGGTAAAGTCAAATTCCTCGATATATGCATAACGTCTGTGTGATTCAAGATGTTTCATATTAAATATCTACCACCAGGTGGCAGTACAAATTCGACATATTTTTTTTCACAACATTCCCTTCTAACTTTGTAGGTTATGTTTATTGCTTACATTACAATTTACTGATCGTACTGAAACCCACAATCAACATCATTAAAGGCAATAAATTGAACTCGAACAGCAAATAGTATTTTTATCGTTATTTGATCCATTTCATTACACATTTTTGTGGTAACTGATAACAACATGGCGAGCACATCGAGTGATCAAACAACAATTGCACAGAAAACATGGGAAATGTCGAATAGTATTGAAGCAATTAGTACTGTTGATGAAATATACAGATACGATCGTCAAGAGCAACAGGACATTCTCACTGCCAAGCCATGGGAAAAAGAGTAAATAATTCATTCTAGCACTAGATTATTTATTTAGTTTTTCGTTTCAATTGTCTTTAAATGTAGATTGAGAAAACGAATGATTTTCCGCCGTGTGTATAATGGTTATGGTACTTGACATCAGGGAAAGTATTTTGTGCAGGGCCCTGATTAATATTGGAAAAAGATTTATTTACTACTACCAAAAATTTCGGCTCATTTATATTCCATTTAGTTATCCTAAATCCAAATTGGAATCGCTACATAAACAATAATAGTACACGGTAGGTAGCGCCTAGCAATTAGAACGTTGAATGGGCTGGAGAAATATGGGTAGTAAATCGGTCATATCGAATGTCATCAATATTTGTATCCATTCAATACAAAATTAGAGGTCAGGTATTCAGCAAACACTCGATAGCTTCGAAGTCGTTAATGGTGAATGTTCTGGGAAGAGATGCTGAAGAAAGAACTTTTGAAACTTTACTGAAAAAACTACCATCCACGATACACATAACTGATAAATCATATTCTTCTCCATATACAGTAGTTGTTGCCTCGAATTTATTAAACAATGATTAACTTTACTATCAACTTATTTAGTATCTACATCCAAATGGTCATTCCACTTGGAGTCATTGAAAGTTAACAGAGTTAATATTGTTGAGACTTTTACTGCTTCATTGTCAATAATTCAAAAATAATTTGTTTCATGAGTTCCTGTGATAACATTTTTGATATGCGCACTGAACAGAGGCTCGATTTGAAATCGAAGATGACGGGATACTTCTTTTTTATGATTGCAGCCCACACTTCTTCAAAGATATCAAAA
Source organism: Meteorus colon (assembly GCA_030523085.1). Lineage (NCBI taxonomy): Eukaryota > Metazoa > Arthropoda > Insecta > Hymenoptera > Braconidae > Meteorus > Meteorus colon. The sequence continues at coordinate 11,679 of JAPYZH010000088.1, forward strand.
TTTCGGCTTTGGCGTTATTGAAAATGGTTATGCATGCACGATCAGGTGGCACTCTCGAAGTAATGGGTTTACTATTGGGTAAAGTCACCGCTAATACGATGATTGTGATGGATTCGTTTGCTTTACCGGTCGAAGGGACAGAAACGCGCGTCAATGCTCAAGCACAAGCTTACGAATACATGACCGCTTATATCGAAAATGCAAAACATGTTGGGAGGTTGGAGAATGCTATTGGTTGGTATCATAGTCACCCTGGATATGGCTGTTGGTTATCTGGAATTGATGTATCAACACAAATGCTTAATCAAAACTTTCAAGAGCCATTTGTTGCAATTGTGATCGATCCAGTGAGAACAATATCTGCTGGCAAAGTTTGTTTAGGTGCATTCAGAACTTATCCAAAAGGTTATAAACCGGCGAATGAAGAACCTTCTGAATATCAAACAATACCATTGAATAAGATTGAAGATTTTGGCGTTCATTGTAAGCAATATTATTCACTCGAAGTATCTTATTTCAAATCATCACTCGATCGAAGATTACTCGATTCTTTGTGGAATAAATATTGGGTGAACACATTGAGTTCATCAAGTTTATTGACAAATGCTGACTACACGACAGGTCAAATATTTGATTTGTCCGATAAACTTGAGCAATCTGAAGTGGCATTGAGTCGAGGCGGATTCTTAAGCAGCAACGATTCGCATGATCGTCGCACAGAAGATAAACTTGTGAAAGCCACTCGTGACAGTTGCAAAACAACGATCGAAGTTATCCACGGTTTGATGGCACAAATAATCAAAGACAGGCTATTCAACCAGGTCGCTACGAGCCCAATGGAATCATAAATAATCATTATATCCGTTCACATCAAAAACCTTCTTGTATCAATACACCTAGAAATACTGATCTAAAAAAAGTTGTAAGTCAAACTATATTAATAAAATTATACATCAGTCGTTTGATGGAATAAAAATACACTTTATTTTCACACCTTGGTTCACTAAAAATTATATACAGCATCAATTCATCATTTATTTTTTTTCTCATCAGCATCTTCGTCACCTCCAAATCATTCATCTGTATTCTCAATATTGAGATTTATATATATATATTTATATGAGCACAATCTCTCATATAATAATTATTTATAAAACTAATACAATATTAAGAACATGTGTGTAGGCAGAATTCACCTCTTTCTCTTAAAAAGAAGAAAAAAAAAAGTTATTTGAGGGCCGAAGAGCTGTCAGATTTTCAGAACAAGGCCACTCGATACGCACCCACCTGTTCTTCTATATATCCATCACGAGAAGGGTGAAGTAACTTAACGAGATGTTCAATACAATCAATCATTGATCACTTTTCACAACACACCAGAAACATAAAGGACGGAGCTACAATATTGATAATGATAATCATATTTATATCATTATTCAACAAAGATTTTCATTTACGAGTTTTCCCAAAGAATACAAAACAATGGCGATGATTTTCCATGTTCCAGTATAAAAGTTAAAAGCTAGATGATGTGACTTTTTCTTGTCAAGCAACAGTTGATGTGAGATAGGAGAAATCAGTTTTATATTAAGTACAATGATATCTACATTTGTCCCACTCCACACGTGCAAACATAAATCAATTTCACCGGAGTATAACAGACTGGTTGAAATCTTCAAATTAACCTGTTAGTTTATTGCAATTCACAATCATTTCCTCATTTACACACCTACAGTCACACATACGCGAGTTGGCGGGTCCGCACAGTTTTCAGTGAAATAAATACGCCGCGCAGTATTTCAGCTCTTTACTGTGGGATTCTTTATGTCGCAGTTGAAATTTCATGTAAACCCTCTTCCGGAAAAATGCATGTTATAACTTTTTTTTCTATTTTGCTGTTTCCCAAATCATATTCAATTCTTAACCAAAATATTCGATGATTATCAACACAAACAGTTGTAATCATAGTCAGACACACATACACACACTCTTCCACTTCCTCATGATTCATCATCGCTCTTTCTATTGCATCTCAAATATTCGAAGGGGCGGCTCGCGCTTCCTCACAATCATCATCTAACTATTATATACAGGGATATATATTTTTGTTGATTCCAAGCGTCGCAAAAAATAAAAAACGACACCATCAATTATACGTGTCCTATCCTCATTCGTGTATCCTGCTCTGAATTTCGAACGTTTCTTTTTTATTCTTATCTTGACGAAAACATCAATAACTTCTATTCCTCAGTTTATTCTCACCATCTCTTCCCTTTTCTCGTGTCCCCAACTTCACGACTCATTTAGGCAGGCATATATACAATTTGTTTGTTAATCGAATGCTGTCACTGTGCTCCTAATAATGGAAAATTGTTGACTTCCGTTTGCTCTAATACCGGACCCGATATTCCTGTATAAGAGATACGTAAACGCATTCTCAATGTTGCCTGAAAAATGCATTCACAATTATATTGAAATGCTGTATGATGAAAATGCATTCATAAGTATATAAATCATCTTATGCTTCCTAACCTTGTTGCAATTCGTAACTTTTAGGACTTGTGTCACTTGTCCCGAAGGAGCAATCAGAGTGCCTGAAGGTGACAGCATTTGCAATTGGAATGTCTATGAAAAACAAAAGATGATAAATGATGGAATTATGATGGTATCCGATAGATAATGAGTCTTGCAAACAAACCTTGGGTACAGCCGCTTGGAAAAGGAACTCTGTAAGAGGTGTTAGATTGGTATTAACTGCCAACATATTGATAACAAGTAAATCTGGCGTGTCGGCAGGACGTTCCATTTTGAAAGTGATTTTGAGGCCGGCTTTATCTAATACCACCAAACTCTGTGTCTCATTTGGAATATTAGAAGATAGAAGTCCGTCAACCAAGAAATTGGGTGAGGTAGGACTGAATATTTGCGAGGGTGACTGTTCCTGTCCGATCCCAGACGAAATGGCAGTTGGCGTAGCAGCTGTTGTACTCAAATCAAGACCACCAAGTAAGTCCAGAAGGTCACTATTACTTGTTGGTGTGGCAGATGGTGATGACGTTAAATCAGGAAGTGTAGTTGTTATAGTTGGCATCGGCGTTCCGATGTCAGTCGATCCAAGAAGGTCAAGGAGTGCACTCGAATCAGCGGCCGGTGAAATTTGTTCAGTTCCCAATTTCTCCTCCTCTAAGTCTTGATCCCCATTCAACATTCCAATTATCCCATTAGCTTGGGGTTTCGCTGTTTCCATTGGTGGCATTCTCTCCAACAATGCTGGTCGCAAATGATCATATTTACGGAACAGTTGCGAGAATTCGATACCTCGTTGTTGCAATTCAATATGCAAATTGCTTCCAAATGTGTCGATTATCTGACGTATCTTCCTGTAAAATCGAGGCGGTCTACTGAAACATTTTACCTCCGAAATTATGATAGGACTAATAATAAAGTATCGAAATGGAGGACAACAAAAAAATGCTGAAGCAAAGAGATCGAGAGGAAGTGAGAAAAATCGACATAAAGGGTTCCAGTTGGACTAAAGTTTATGCACATCTATAACTCACTCATTTCCACGTTGAAATCTTGTGCTCAATTTTGTCATTGACAATAGCGTGTATTGTTTGGTGACAACAGTATTTTGTGGACTCCATAGCAACCTCTGATAAACATCAATAACCTCCTCCTCCGTTAACTAAATTAGGGTTAATCAAATTGAATGAAATTAAAAACAATCGTAATGAATAAAATTTAGGTATCAATGAAGTATCAGGTAATCTTACATTTTCGGGGGCCTCACAATCATCTGGTGGCTGTCCATAAAGTAACAAATCTCCATACTCTCCGATACACCATGTTGCAACTTGAGCTAACGGTTGTTTGTCGAATGTGTCTCGTTCAAGTGCATTCCACAATGCGCTCACTGCATAACTTTGTTGTGACTGTGCCTCAGAAATTAATTGAATTGTACATGCAACCACATCATCCCTGACATAATTACCAGCAGCGACAAGGACTTTAAATAAAGTTTCTAAATGCCAACGCTTGTTCGGTGCATATCGTTCAGCGGACATGACGATGTTGCTGCTACATTGCGCTTTAAATTCCGGGTCCGCTCGTTCAAGGAATAGTAAAAGTTCTTTCATCATATTTTTGATGTTGTTCGTATTAACAAGAGCAAAACTCAATTCCATTGCGCGTCTTCTAATCGAAACATCCGGATCTTTCAAACATTCCAATATAGTTGAACGATGCCTCTGAACGGCGCTTGTATCGACGTAAACTGTTTTCAGAAGAGTGTTGAGGGCAACGTAGCGAATATTCTTGTCGTTATTGAGTAGAAATCTGCCAAGAATATTGACGGCCAATACTCTCAGTCCACTTTCAGATTTAATGTCCATTATGGATAGAACAGTCTCGTAAAGTATCGTATTCCCAACATTTTTACTTGTTTCTGTGTTGGTTGCAACCTGTGCGAGAATGTCATTCATCGCCTCTGATGCATCGACATCGTTGCGACCGAGAATCCGTAAGAGTCGAAGAATTTTCACTTGAAGGAACGGATCCGAGACACCAGAAACATCATGTTCGGGCGAATAACCAGCGAGAATCAGATTCTTCAAGATCCTAACGAGATTTGGAACGATCTGAAATAATGTTTTTTATTATTATCAAATATTCATCATTACGTTTAATGTGGCAGCAGGGAAAGAGGTACGGAAACATCCATCAAGGGAATGTGCATACACCTGCAAATAGTTTTGATATAATTTCGAAAAATCGAAAGCTGTAAAAAAATTCTACAAGATGAGATAAGAGCGTCCCTGAAAGGTACAAGCAATTGATTAGTGTGCGGGTACCCAATTCATTGGGGGTTCAATCATCAGATTATAACATAATATTAAACCATTTAAACAATTCATCAAGATACAAAAATAAAATAGCACGTTTTGTTAATAGGTCGATCAATCAATCAATTGAATGTTTGAGATGTTCCTGTGAATTAATGAAAGAAGCTGAATGAGTGACATTATGCACAAATCCGCCATCCATAATATTTTTTTCACATACAATGATGAAGAATTAACATATATTTATTCAAATATATATGAATAAGAAGTAGAAGAGAAAGAAAGAAAGAGTCGTACAACGATGGTGTAGCAACAGCACATGCAATTTTCATATCCGACAGGTGGATGAACAGAAGCACATTAGACAAAAAATATTATTATTACCTCTCGGTGGCCGCATTCCTAGAGAAGATAAACAAAATGATATTCTTTTTATATTGTGAATAGTGTTTGAAAGAACCGCGACGAAAAATTGTATGTGCGATGAATAAATTTAACTGACTAATCACCGCATATCACCCATTAAAAACAAACAAGGTATTGATGGATGATACAATTAAGCTCACCTTTTTGAAATGATTCAACGTATCGACGCTATTTTCGCACATTTCTGTGATAAGTGTAACACCAGTAATGAGAACACCGTGATTTTTTTCAGTCAATAAACTTCTAGTTGCTGGCAGAAACATTTCCATCAATTCGGGAACACGTCGAATAATTCTAAACGCACAAAGTGCAGCTTTCTTTCTTATGTAAGCATTTGGTGATTTCATCAATCTTTCAACTTCAGACGCAAGATCTCGAGCCATTCCTGGCGATGCTATTGCACCCAATGTGCATAATGCCAACCCAATAACAAACTGTGTTGAGCTATTTAAATCACTATTGAACAAACAAAATACAAAATGAGAATTATCTACGAGGCGATTTATAAAATAACTATAATGAAGTTCCGTTACTTCTTCAGGCAATTTGTGATGAGAAGATGAACATCTTGTCGTTCATCGAGCAGTAACATAGCGCCCAAATATCCAATTCTCTTGTCGGTAAACCTGGGCGATGCGATAAGTTTTAAGCACTCAAGTTGACCAAAATGGGCCGGATATCTGAATACAAAAATTGACATACAAACAAACTCTGGTAAATGAAAAATTGTTTCAAACAATTGATGAGATTGTTTACCCTAACATATGGATGTACAGTAGTTTGGCAATATTTCTACATCTCCACACGCTGTCCTCTTCCCGAAACGTCGATCTGATATATGCACACTCTTTATTGACAACAGTGCGTTCTTCAGCAGCGGTTCGCGCAGCTCTGATCTGCCTGATGAGATCTCGCAAACGAGTAGGCGCTGGCATTCTCACTGTTGAAACTTTCAAATTACCGAATATGTTATCACAGTGTTGTGTCAGTTAGCTGGATAGTGATGCGTTAACGTGCGAAGCAATTTAGATGTTTACATAGCAAAGAAAGAATGAAAATTTATGCGTAAATCCTAAATTGAAATGGGAAATTGAATTGGAAAACGATGTAAGACTAAAAATGGAATATCAACGGATTTATGTTTGAATGCGTAAGCTCGTGACGGAAGGGAGTGGAGCAGATAAATTAAATCATATTGAATAAAACATGATATTATTGGTTTTCCTACCTCTCTCAACAGCTTCATTGAATGCCTGTTTTATTGAGGCCATATTAAATGCTGGGTTAAACCTGTAACATGGCCGTGCGTTTATACCATTACATGCGACACATAAAAAAATGTAACTCTTCAAATTATTATTATATGTATATATTCATCGACTGATGCAGTGAAACACAAATATGGAATAATATTCGTGTATATGAATATTTATATTATTTAGATGATTGAAAAAAAGTCTGAAATTTTTTTACCCGTGTTCTGAGGCATTCATGGTTTCAATGTGGGGTTTGGATCTTGAAATAATTATTTGAATTGCAATTTGCCACTAAATTCTTTCAAAATTCGGCACACAGCTTGGAGTAACAACACTGGAATTGTCCTGAATACGATCCAGCATGAAAACAAAATAATATACACACGAAAAGATGCAAAATAAAGACTTCTCAATTAAAATTCATTCGGAGGTTAAAGCCACAGATATATTATATACATGTATGCACATATACATATATATATATACATGTATGTATATAATTCTTCCGAATCCTAAAGACACTAGTTAGTTCAATATATTAACGTGATTAATCAACAAAAATAATGACTGAATTATTGAAACTTGAATTAATTATTGGAACTTGTATCGTTGTAATCGAAAGAAAAAAAAAATGAAAGATGAGTATTAGCTGTCAGATGGAAGCTCCATGACATTGGTTGGTGTCACCACTTATCATTCGGATGTCTCATATGCATACTTATATTATTTCTATTAAATTGAATAACAATCGGCAAAAAGTCGAAGGATGAATGGTGATCAATCGCTATTGCCACGGTGTCACCCACCTTGATCACAATTCGTGGACAAATACGGTGGAAATACACAATGCCGTGTGTGGATTGTGCCACCGAGTTATAATAGCGCCCTCACCCGTTGCACTGGACCTCCTCCTCCTCCTCCTCCTAGATCCTCAATATATATTTTTTCTTTATCGAATGTCTATATAACTAATATTTTTGAACTTTTTAGCAACTCTAGAGATGAAAATTCAACTTACGCGAGATGTTCTCTGTATCTCGTTTTCAATCCACAAAGTTTTACTACAAATAAACGATTATATTCGTGATAAATTGTCAACGCATAATTATTTTACGTTATCTATATACCTCTGGAATATAACGAGAAACACCTTCATCGGGTGTCTCACCTCTCTCTATCTCTCAGTCGTGTACAGTCGTGTACAGTCGTGTATAAAATCGCGTATACACATACACCAAGATGGCGGTTATCAATTGACGTTGACCCCTAATTCTCATTGGCGACTATTCACCACAATTTCATAACTTCATATCGATCTACTTAAAATAATGAGCATTTCCTATGTTTATTTTATACCAAATTCTATTTGCTTATCTGAATTAAATGGAATCGTTTAGGATTTTATAAATGAGATTATGTTTTTTGGGTTTATAATGCTGATTTGATTCAAGTAGTTTGTGTATGCTTGTGGGCGGGGTAATTGAAATTCCTTAACAATTATTAGAGTTCAATTTGTTTTGAAATGTTTCTGTATCCGCTTGACAAGCGATAAACTTGTTTATTATTCAATCCATGATTTTTATACCGTTTCGTGTTTCACTGCATCGTAGCATTTAACATTAGATTCGCCTAAAAATGTCGGAACAATGTGCGTAAATCCATCATGGTGGAATATTACCTTCTGTTTAATTCTGGTGGGAGAACACTCCATTCTTCACTATCGTAATACGCCCACATATCTTACGAACAGATTATGAAATAACAATATATATAATAGTTTTCGTTAGATTAAAATGTTTAAATGCAATTAAATCATTCATATGAAAATGATTAGCACTTAATCGATTCGGTACGCATTGAAAATTATTGCCGTGTTTATCGACTCACATAATAGAATAATCTTGAATGACAAGGTGTAGCCCTGCATTGTTGCTTATCTCTTATCTTACTTGATACCTTGATATGAAAGAAACTTTCTGCATTTACTTTAGAAATCAACGGTGGGAGTCATTGATCTATCAATAAAAATAAAAGAAATCCTGATAAATTGAAAAAAAACAAAACTAGAAACTTGAGTATGGTAGTTTATAAATTTTATATTTATGAATAATTTAACATATCGATTCATGAGCTACTAAGCATCGTAGCCTATGGTTAAATAAAAGATTAATTTTATTCCTATTTGTGTACATAAATGATGTGAATCTTAAGATAAATCATTATCGTCCTGATTACGAGGTGGTCGTATCTCACTATTTCGTTTAATACAGTCTACCAACCAGTGAATCCCTTCGTCTACACCGTCTCTATGAATGTGAAATTAATTGGTGAGATTCGAATGAATATTGAGTTTGTTGAATAGTAAAATATCGTATATATCTATACCCCTTGAGTGCTGATACTGGCATAACCATGCAATCCCTCCGGCCGATTAAATGCGCATTCTGATTAAATATTGGTTTTACTTCTCGTATCCCCATTGAATCCAGGATATCCTGTTTATTTGCCAGGACAAGGAGCGGAACACCCATCAAATGTTCAGATGATATCATGCGATCTGCACAAAATATAGTTTTTGTTAGAGAAAGAATAATTTATATTTGCAAAAATATAAATTATTCACCAAATGTTTCTTTAGAATCTGGAATCCGCTCACGATCCGATGAATCAACAATATAAATGACAGCATGAGACTCAGCATAATACTGTTGAAAGATTTTTTTTATTAGTTATAGAAGATTACTTTGTTTATGAGTTATTTGGTTCTATTCTACGTTCATTAATTTCTTATGTTTTGCAGTATACTGACAATGCTATTAACATCGAAAAACGTCCTTTTTTTTCCATTCGGAAGTATTATTAATTCAAATTCATTTGAAAATTCATGATAGGTTTTCCGAAACAGTATCTTGAAAGTGAATAACTAAGTTTCATTGCCAATACAAAAAACTGATATTGTTAATGAGACTTCTCTGCTTTATGAATTAATCATTTCTAACAAAAATAATAATAGATCAAATCTCAGGTAGCCAGTCACGCTTGTGAATGTGAATAACGGCTGCTCGATTTTTTTCTTATCCACTTGAAAATGTTGGGGAGATTTTCCCTAAATGGTACCGTCATATCTTTCATTTCCCAATGACGCAAATTACAGTAGATCTAAAAATTTGTTAAATATACAAATTAAGTGCAAACGTGTGACCATTGAATCAAATTCCTTTCTTTTCATGCTCACATTTTAACGATACAATTAAACGTCGAGAGCGTGAGTGCTTCTTCAAAAAATATTCAGAATTGGGTTCTGAGTGAGAGTTGACAAATAGGACTCTTCAGGTTGCTTAGGAAAATCGAGAATACGGAGCCAATTTGGCGAATTGAGAATTAAGAATGAGGCAGAACATAGAACAACACAGTTTTTACGGTCAGATATGGGTTCTGAAACCCAATTCACAGAATTCAGAGCGATCAGGGCAAAATATAGAATGAACTTGAGAAAATCAAATAATTAAATATGCATAGTATCGGGGGAAAGTAATGTACATGAATGCAAAACTCTGCATGACGGCACTACAATTTCACAAATGATAAATAACTGCATTAATACTTTGTCCCATAATGATTGGAGCTCCTCTTGGCCACCGAGATCCCAAAAGTTTAATCTCACACCTGCTATATCAATTTTCCCAATATTTAGTCCAACAGTAGTCGTAATTTTTCTCGGATTCATTCCTTTATAATTTTTCGTAAATTTCGTTTTGGCTGCTTCCAAGTACGTCTGGAATCAATCATATTTATTATAATTTGGACAGAGAATACATATTCAGTTCAATATGAACATTATAGAAATCATTCGTTTGTCACATATTCATCGTTTCCATCTTCTGGAACTCAACATTGAAAAACTCTAGCATTATTTTATTTTCTTCCTAGCTGCTTAAAATACTGCGAAGTTGAAAAGCAAGTATACCCGATGTGTTTCGGAGTAGAATAAAACATTTGGATCGATTCATTTCATGGTCGAAGCCCAATATCAGTAGCATTCGACGTATTTTACAGCATTCAATAGTATTCAAAAAGTTTCCATTTCAAATTGGTTTATGTATTAGTTTTGAAGAGATAATAACAAAAACAGACAGACAGAAAGCTATACCAGAAACTTGAACCAGTGATACGGAACATGGTTTGTTTCTTTTTTCAACCCCGAATCAATTCTAATGATAACTACACTTTCAATAATGATTCTCGGGAAAAAATACTGACGACGTAAACTCATGAATGAAATAGAAACTGCAGAATTCTAATTACATTTTAAGCATATCCAGTTCCATAACCCTTGAATGGACTGTTAAAAATAAACCCAATTGAACTTGACAGCACATGAAATGCAATCGTTTCTCATCAATCCTAATTTCCAAAAAGTTAATCGAACTCAAGATCCATTACATATTCAACTGATTTTCGACGGTTTATGTGAACCGACAAGCCGTACCTGATGAAATGCATCAACTATTTCATTTACCAAACACAAATAACGATAATATCAACAATTATCATGATAATAACAGTAATCATGACCATATGCGATTGAAAATATTTAAGATTCAATAGAATTCATCAGAAAATTTGTTGATCCAAGATAAAATCCCGCGTTGATTCAAACGATTCATCAATCTGATGGCAATATACACAGTTATCCAGTTTAATAACCTCCAATTGTTCTGAACAAAATTAATTCAAGTTCAATGGACATGATGTACAATAGATCCGTCAATTTTTGTGCTATTTCAAATGGAATATCGTCAATTATAACTCAGTATTGACTTCAACTCCGATTGAGTTTTAAAAATTGATCTGATAGACCAAAAAAGACAAACATAACCTCAATCAATCGATTGTCATGCATATATGTATATATGCAAAGCATATTATATGTACCGTTTTGCCAGCATTGTCAAGTCCGAGTATTAATATATAATATTCATCCTTTTGAACTAAATATTTATACAGTCCGTGCAACAATGTATACATTTTATCATTAAACACTAAACAGTTGAAACATATAAAAACAATAATTATATTCTTGACACGTCGTGATCATCATTTGGTTATTTTTGTTGTGATTATTGTTGGACAACAACAAAATACATTTCGATTGTCGATTAATCGAACGTATATACTAAGCCGAATGAAATGACGTCAATGCCAAGTCGAGTCATCGATGATCATCGATATTTCTCCAGTACTCGTGCTGCTGTTGTCAAAGGAGGTATGTTTTTCTCTCCCAAATTTTCTAAAGTATCTTTTTTTTTCTTACTTGCAATTTATTATTAAGAATTATATTTTATTGAACAATTATTGTTAGAAATTTGTTGAAATTTTCAGTTATAACTGCCGTCAGAGCTATATAGACGTTATGATTCAAGTAAATTGAATTCAAATTAACTCACCACCGTCCTTTACCCAGTCAATATAATATTTCATAAGAGAACAAGGTAGAATAATGTGCACCACATTGTCTACACTCTGTCAGATAAACATGCTGAATCCATGTATTCGTCAATTGGGAAGTAAAATAAAATGTGGAAGGATCAATAATCGTATTATGATTAAACGATTATTCATATCGACAGACAAAAGTTTTATTGATCAACATTACAAAAGATTGTATGGATCTGCAGTAATCGCATCAAGTACTTTACCTGGTGCATTATCAAAACAGCAGGCAAAGGATTTAGCTGTGAGACTGACTTCTGATGAACGAGACGTTCTGATGTCCGCATTGCAGGAATGTCAATCACAAAAAGCTAAAGCTGAATATGAAGGTAAATATTTAATTATGGTATTATTTTTTTTTTGTCACGCAATAATTTCTTTTTACTGATGAAACATAAGCTCACACTCATGATGAGATCATTATATATTTCCATTTCATCCATATCATTTTTGTATATGAAAATGTAAATGAATTCTTTTATGTATTAGCATAATAGGAAGAAAATAATGATAGAAATAGCGTCGACATTTTTTATAATAGTAATCCTACAGGTCAATTGGCGGCATTTCGATGGCGCAGCAAATTTGGTCGACCAAGTTCAGTGCCAAGTTTGGGTCAGGTGGATCCAACTGGTAGCTATTGCGCTGTACCTGATGACTGGCTACTGAGAAAGTATGGTACGAAGAGAACGAATGTAAAAAAAATGAGTAGTACGATAATGTCCCTTTCAGCTTCGAGTGAAGGCAGTGTGGGGTGTGATGGATATATTGCAGTAGCTCTGCTTAACAAATTGATTTATATATATAACAGAGAAAAAACGAAATTATGTCTATTCTTTTCCACTATATCCAATGCTCGGTACTAACGAATAATTGTCATTATGCTTCAAGCGGATCCATGGAAGGAACAGTGTAAGCTCACATGCATGGATTTCACTGGATGTATTAAAAAAAGCAGAACAAAAAAAATATGGAAACTAAGCATATATTCTCAGTGTTCTTTTTTTTGTTTATCGATCTATCGGTGTTATAGTGTTGAAAGAGAGGAACGAACTTTTAAACACTTCAATTTCACTTATTTGTTTATTTTTGGTGTTTTTTTTCTTTGTTAGTACGTCAAATGTCTGGTCTGTTGCCTTTCACCCCAAGCTCTATTGGGCACTTTATTGCACAAAACTGTTTAATATATACCAACTCTTACTGACACAGGCTATCTCCTTTCTGCTTTACCTCATAAACACGGACAAATCTATTCTGTAAGTCTGTGAATTATTCTTTTTTCACATTCTTCACAGAGAGCATGGCTGGAAAATCATTGTTCACTTGTTTAATTTTTTCAAACTCATACTCATATGCTTATGTTCAACTGCGAGTTCTATTTTTTGAGTGATTGATTATATAAATAAATTAATGAATTGGACGTCCATCCGATGATATCTCCTAATATTCGATATAATTTTTCAGTTGAAACAGTTCCGCAACCTCATAGACGTGATCTGATGCGAGGTAGATTGTTAAAAAATTGGAAATTATGAATATAAAATCCAAAATGTTGCTACTATTCACCTTCGAATTTATTTTCATATTCCAGTGTCGATTGCTAATGCAATCCCTTTCATCGGATTTGGTTTTCTCGATAACTTCATTATGATTATTGCTGTAAGTATGACATGAATATAGTTTAATTAAATTTCAAATTTTGGGTTAATATCAATCAAAAATTTTAGGGCGAGCACATCGAAGCATCACTCGGCGCATTTATATCATTAACGACAATGGCTGCAGCCGCACTTGGGAACACCATATCAGATATTCTTGGGATTGGTTCTGCTTATTATGTTGAGATGTTGGCGCAGAGAATTGGATTCAAGCCCCCCAAATTAACTCCAATTCAATTAGATTTGCCACGTTCTCGAAGAGCTGCCAATCTGGTTTGTAATATAACATAACAAGAGGGACACACGAAAACGAAAATGAAACTTTGTTTTGCTTATTCATATAGAATACGCTTCTATAATTTATGAGTATGGGACTTAGCCGTGTAATTGTCAATCTCTGATTGCGGCTCGTGAAGATCTACTATTTCAGTAGCTCTGAAATGTCAACTTCATTTTCTCCAGACGTCATAGAATGATTGAAAATTCTTATGTTCCAAAAACTGCAGTTTTCATTGTGATATCATTTTTGATCGGAAAAATCTATGTCCATCCGGATCATTAATTCAATCATTATGATGAACAATGACTGTGACCGTTCAGAGCACTATAGTTACGACGATTCTAAACGATTCCAATTTCTATGATAAGAACAAAAATCGAATTGATGCGCAAGGTTGTTATGTCATGGTAACTGATTTTGACTGAATGTGCTTCCTCTGATTCAAAACTGAAAACCATATGAAGCCCCACAATTGAATTTGTTAATAGGTTCGGCTTTGATAGAAATAACATACAAGAGAATAATAATTTATCGCAAATTTTTCTTTTACTTCACGTCTACTTGGTCGCTTCAATTTCGACTATCATGAATCGGTATAAAACACTGAAATTCACATTCTTATTTACAGGGTCGAGTGATCGGTGTAACAATCGGATGTATATTAGGCATGACACCACTGTTACTTCTGCATCAGGAACCAAAAAAGGAAGAAGAGAAGGAAAAGTGAGACTGTTGATAGCAGGAATATGACATCTTTTTTTTTCATACAATAATCTGTAATTAACAGAACCCACCATTGAAGGCCAGTTTTTTTTTTGCCATAATTTATAAACTTTAGAAAAATAGAAAAAACCAGAAAAAAAGGTGCTTCTATATGAAGTGTAGATTCATAAATATCACGAGTCAATAAGATAGTAGTGGTGCGTGTATATCGTGCATATGTTTTCGGAACAGATTTAGAACAGATTTGCCATTCGCAGCAGCATTATTGTGGACTGGTTCGAATCTTCTTTTTATATTTGTTTGTGTTATGTTTGTCTTTGTTTTTTTTATTCATTTGTGTATATCTGATATATATGTATTTATGTAAATGTTGGAATATAGCAGAAAAATATTGAAATAGTATACGCAATTACTGCATAAAAATAAAATGAGGACCAATCATGTCTGAAATGCATATTCAAGCAATTGAAATATTAAAATTAATTTATTGGAAACTAAAATCGACAAAGTTGTAATTATAATCATTATAATTAATTTGTTATTTTAGAAAATTTTTTTACGAGGTAGGAGTTAGTAGAAAAAATATATATTTTCTTTCCGTTACGTTTCGTTTCTTCTCATGTCCTCAGTTTCAATGAGATGCTGTAGAATTGGATTCTGTAGTATTTTTTTTTCTCTTCCTTCTATCACTTCATATCATTCTCACGAAATTCATCAGTGTCGATGACCGAGCGAAATTTTGGTTACATAATCCGCATAATACCTCCAATCTTTCCTTTTATATTCTACATTAGTATCAAGTGTTTCTTTCCAATTGATTTCTACGATCAAATCTTCCCATTGAGGATGATTGCTAGAAGGTAATTGACTGTTGGTGATGAAAGCACCTGGATTTTGTAATTGATCAACTTCAATGCCCGTTTGCGATGTCAAATGGTTGGATTGTGAGTCATTCGCTAGCCAAGTCATCGCTGAAGTTAACCACCAACTCAAATTAACGATTGGAATATCTATTGAAAATTCATTTGCATCACAACTATTATCAGTAGAAATGTGACAGTTCAGATAGTCAATCCCATTTGAATGGTCGGTGCTGGCTATTACTGTTTCTTCGTTAGAATCAACCATAATTCGAGTATTATTTGAATTTTCGGCCGGATTAAATTGTCTTGGTGCTAAGGAAGTTCCCGGAATATGACTGGCAATCATAGCAGAGCTCAACAACATCAGCACTCCAGCTGCATATGTCGCGAGGCAAACAGACGATATATTAATTAACACTTGAATAACATCGGCAAGACGTTCAGGATCCATGAGGCAACACAATTCAGTATAAGAAAACCAACCACGTTTGTTAGCTTCCTTGTAGGCTATATCTTTTTCTAATTTACACAATCGATTCCAAAAATCTTCGTCGTAAACATAAATTGTCCAATTAATTGCATTGAGAAATTCTTTCTCTAAACGATTGATATGTGCAAGACTCAATTCACCCGATTTAGCCCATTCAGTATTGAAAACTTCATCCTCCTCGCCGTCATCGTTCAGAAATTTGCTAGCAACCATTAGTGAAACAAGGAAAAGTTCAGAAGGTGCAACTTTATACAAATATTCAGGATTGCAATCTTTCAGACGTTCCAAATAGAGCAAAGCCAGGACAAAAGAGCAAGGTGAGACACAGGCATTTCGAGAAATTCGACTTGCCTCCTCGGCATCAAGACGTTCCAAGCTACATCCGCTTTTCACTTCGGAAAACAATTCGGCAGCAAATTCTACAATATTGATATCAAAAAATCAGCTGTTCCAGTTGCTTTTTATCGTAATTACTGATTGAAGAATAAAACTTACCAGTTACTGGCAAACTTAACCGATCAGTAATAGGTAGCTTGGAATAATACAACGACTTTGATATCCGATTGAGAAATTCATTGTGATCGCCCATTGTCTGTAAAAGAAGATTGGATCATCATCAGGGTTGGACCAATGAAACGGAACAATGATTGTGAGTGAAGGCCGAAACAGCTGCAATAACCTCACTTAGTGTTATTTACCTTCAATTTTCCGGACGATCTCTTGCCTCTCGAAATATTAGTCATTTTCTGGACTTGTGGAATTACAATTGATGTACAGTTCAATTCTACTTTGCTCTCTGTTGATTAATAATTCAAATAATAATTTTATCTAAGCATATACCAACGTGATCGTAAAAAGACTATATATAGTAGTCAAATTCAGCCAATTTATCGGGAGTGTGCTATATATCCAATATATCCGCTGGTGGATGAAAGCATAACCATAATTGTTTTGAGTAACGGGCGAGCAGAAGAAGAGAGGGGTGAGAGGAACCATAAACCCACAGTAAGGAAGAACAATCAAGAGAGCGGAATATCGAGGGATATTGCGCACATATTATACATATACAGGCAACGACTTGGCGCAGCTAAGACAGCGCATCCACAAGAGTATCCTTACTTATCGACAGTGCGATTACAAATTTTTCCCGCGAAATGACATTGGTATTGTTAGAAAACAATCTTGGCACTTTGTGAAATTCAAATTTTGCCAAACCTATGTAATTTCTGATAAAAGGAAAAACATGAAATGAAATATATAGCAATATTTTTATCTTAATAAACAAATACGTAGTAATGAATATATTGCAACAATACGTGAAACTCCTTTTTTTCGCTTTGCACTAGTTCTCTCTCTCCCTCACACATTTACATTAGTAATCTTTGAGTGTTCTACAGTATTTCTCATTTAGATTTGACTTCTTAATGTGTTATAGCATACACATTGCGTTTGTGTCAATGGAAATGATTTTCAATTGGACAAATGTTTTCAGTGGATATGTTGTTTATGTGATCTCAATTCCTTCTAACATAATTAGTCACTGGATTTTTTAATATTCAAGGACATAGTTGAAATTGATGAAATCATTTCCTAGTGGGGGGATAAAAATGTCTCAGTCCTTGCTCTTTAATGACAGACAGACAGAGAAAATTACGATGTCATCATTGTGGTGACGTTATTGCATGTGATATTTGAGGCGAAGTGATGACGATTGGGCATGCGATGCACACACCGTGGCCACGGTGCAAGTCGTCTCGAAAATTCAATGTGAGACAAGCTCCGATAATTTTCCGTAATTATATCTACAACGCACAGTCGAATAGAAATTATGACAATAAAACTTGGAGATGGCCCAGTTATAAAGACTTCTAACTGTTCCAGGATCGATGAATGAATCATGGAGTCAATATCAATAATTTATTTTGTTTTCCCAATATTTCGAAACCATATCGCAATAGTTGGATCGGGGGGATTGTAGTTCGCCCGAAACAGAGATTGCTCGGACCTATCTGGACATTCAGACATTTCACGAATTCTGAGGTTCGCAATATCGGTCTCACACTTCTTGTCACGATTCCAATCAACAATCCAATGATCGAACGGCCGGTAAAACTACTGTCTGAATTGTTACGAGTAATTTCTTTTTCGTGTGTTTGTCACCACTTGATGATTTTGCAAGTAATTGTCCATCAATATCCATCAATACTATTATTATTCCAACATAATGATGTACAATATTTCATTATGAGCGTGCAGGTATATATGCTAATATTTTGTTGCATACAGCGATGCGTGTTTTTTTGGAATTCATAAATTTCCTGTTTTCAAATTTCGTCTTGAATGCTTGATATTGTGAAAGATAGAATAATAATGATCACGGTTTTAAACGAAACTGTGTAGTTTTATCAAATGTTTTTGATGTATCTACATTTCTTGTGTTGGAATTCATAACATTGTAATCTATGTTATGATACAATTCGAAAATAAAATAAACGTGCCAAATGTCAGAAAACTTTACCTTATATTATTTTGAACTGATTTCTTTTCTTATTTTCCGGAGGAAAGTCGACAAAGCAGGGCTTGTGAACTAATTTTTCTCCAACGGATATGATGCCCAAAAACGTTACAGCGCTACTCGGCTTGGTTTTTGTCTTCCAGACCTTCCAATGTATCAAGCCACCAGGAGGCAAGTTCGTTTCCATATTTATGAAATTTGCTATTGTTACACTTAACTATTCTCATACAAGACGCAGTTATGAATCAATAGAAAATCCTTGTAATATTTGTACATTATAGATAAACTCAGCGTCGAATGTTTGAATGAGACAGTCATAGTTGAATACGAACCAGCAGAAAAGTTCAACGGAACCATTTACGTGGAAAACTACAAGGATGATCGCTGTCGAGAAAATATTAGCAATACAGACAAAGTAACGTTTCATGTGGATCTGGGTACTTGTGCTATAGAGAATACAGATGGTTGCGTTGTATTCAATTTAACTATTATGAAACATCCAAAATTTATCACGCAAGACAGTGTAAAATTTCGTGTCAATTGTTCGTATAATCCATGGGTAATGACTACGATACCGGTTGTATATGAGCTACCGATTTTTGAGACAATATATTCGAAATTTATTTCCAAGGAGAATCATGACATTAGTAGCACGTTCAGAGGCAAGCTTTATAAAACGTTTTGGTGTAAGATGAGACAAAAAATTTTTGATAAACTTATTCACCATTGACAATGGATGAAGGAAAATAACTACACCTTCAACAGATGATATTCTCATTGCATACCTCTGCAACCATCCAAGCAACACATTTTTTCACATGAGGGTAGAGGGAAAAAAATCACAAACGATTTTGAGTAGTTATATATGGCTTCTTCCATTTACTTCTCATCCTCAGGCTTTGGCGATAATGGTAGTGGGCATATATTTCTGAATAGTTCATAAATCACCTCTGGCGCAACCCTCATTGCCAATAGTTCATTGATTATTCTAGGGTAATACAATTGTAAACATTAAAAACTTATTTTGCGGTTAGGAAATGTGAAAACGAAATATTACCTAATAATCGAGGGTGAAACATTTATTCCTGCTGCATCAGCAAGCGAATTGAAATCTGCGGTGTGACAATGTGGTCTCGACATTTTATTATTCGTTTTGTACGAATTAAATCAGATAACTTAAGTTTTACCCGGAAAGATTTATTTCAACCTCATTTTCGATGTTTTGAATTCCAAAGAACTTGTTTGTCTTTTTCCGAGTTATAGTCGTCTCTAGGTCATGCATCGACTCCGTACAGATGTTTTACTAGCGCTGCTTGCGGACAATAGTGGAATCAATTGCCTCCTGAAAAAATGACGGATTCAACCGCTAGTGGCGCTGAAGTAGTGACACCATGAAGTTAGCCGAGAATTTTTGATTGAACAATAATTTTTTTCTCTGAACAATTCACAATTGTTTGAAAATTCCAAATAAGTTAATGAAACTATTTGCGAGTATTTTTTACAACTGCTATTGATTGAAAATGATAGGTCAGGTCATTTGGGACCTCATAGTGTATTATTTAATTACACTTATTTTTTAATTCGAGATTTTATGGCGACAAGATTCAAATACCGCCTCTTTTCAAATCATGAATTTTCTCCCAACTGGTTCTTTAGTCGTGTATTCAACTGAATACACACATATATATGTACATGTTACCAGCTGAATTGGAATTTAATAAATTAATAGAAAAAAGTCTAAGTTCATATGAAATTAAAAATTCTTCAATCATTCATTGATCAATTGACATTGTTTGTACTTCTACTTTGCATAACTTCATGCAATTCTTTTGTAGCAAATGGAGACTCTGCTTACCTATATAATGCTCCGACTGGATATTTGATAGAAAATTGGTAATTTTGATCAACGTTCCGAGAAGCAGACATGAAATTCATCCATGCACATATATCAATGGAGCGAATAATATCCACGTATCAATTCGCGTTACAATATTATTGAATTTTTTCGGCAGGAGGAGAAGAAAAATAAAGTGTGAAATATGTTTGATTTGCTGTAGCGCGCGGCGGGCTATTTTCGCACAAGTGCTGCCGTCATCCGTGGCAGATTGTGGAACTAAATGAATAAAGAACATCGAATATGGCAAACCATAACGACAAAGGACGCAGAAAGTGGCAAGGAATTTCGCAAGGTATTTTTAAACAAATCAACTGGGTACTTATGCAGTGAATTGAGTCAATTTATATTTGATTGGTACAGCCAATGATAATTTTGTATTATTTCTACTGGATATTTCACAGCGATATTTGTCAAGTTTCACCTCGGCGAATTGAGTAACCTCAAAATTTCTCGTTTCGATTTCATGAAATGTTATGATATATATATATATGTAACAACTGACTGATTATTTTTTTATGACAAGTATTATTTATTTTTCATCTTCGCACATGTTTACTCATCGGAATGAGTACGATTATTCTCTGTAGTTTCTTTTATCTTACCACATGAATAAATGAATGATTTGATCATTCTTTCCCAATGGCATAATTATCAAGATTTGTCTATATTTTCTTGCTTCTTTTCTTTTTTCATTCTGTAACATCCAATACCAAGAAGCGATAGCGTTATGAATATTGATAATATTGTCCTTTCTCGCAATTGTAATCTTTCAGATAACGCACATTATAAATTAAACAGAGAAGAATTAATGGGCGGTCGACGAGGTGGAGGTGGAGGCAATCGAGGATGCCAGGCAATTTATACACCAGGCAGTGGGCCTTTGAAAAAGACTGGCAGGCAGAGTGATGAGTGCGATCAAGAAGGAAGTCATGGGAGTTTGACAGCAACTTCAGTTCAAGATCGCTTGAAGCCCAGTCATTTCAACAGTACTCATTCTGCCTCGAAAAACTTTCCGCAATCCTCACAACTAGTTGATAATTCGCTCGCTAATGAATTGAATAACGTACACATGAATCATCAACAAACACTTAATAACCAATCACAGTTTTGTGGTAAGGGTAATCATGTCGATGGTGATTCAAGACGGAAATTCAAAAAACCGGAGCAGCCATTGTATGTTGCCAAGAAATTGCAAGAACCCATAACAGAAAGAGATGTTATCAATAGGTAAAATTATGTTCGGCAATTTCTGTATTTTCCACTTGCGTCTACTAATTCATTTTTCTCTTGTCCTTCAGTTCGACTCAATCTGGATGGGAGAGAGGCAAAGATCGTGAGGACAACAGAGATCGAGATTGGGAAACACAATCAAATCGCAGTAGGAGGAATGATAATGTGCGTCGTGACAATCGGGGTAATAGACACGCTGGTGGAGTAAATGCCAATCACGGTAGTGGAAACAGCATTAGGAGCAAGGATGATCATGTCAAACGTTTTTCTGACGTTCGAAAGAATCGTCATGCAAATGAAAATGAAGACAATTGGCGCCCAACATCACCTGCTTCGAAGAGGAATTATGGTAATCGTCGTGATTCTGAAGTAAGGAATATTCGACAGGGTTCAGAGCCACCGAGCACTATCATAACACCAAATAATATGAATGACACTCCGCAAACCCGCACACGTGATACTCGCAGTGTAGAACCAATGGGGTTTGATAAATTCCAACGCAAACCGCCTTCTGGTAGACGAAATTATCCTAAAAGTAGTCCAATCAATATTGAGGCGTTACCACCGAGATTGCAGCGCAAGTATTTCGCTGAAAATGGTCTAGATATTCCACCAGAAATTGCTAATAATCTCGGAGAGTCATGGAAAACATTTCCGGCGCAACTGCCATCAAGTGTTGTATATAATTCATCGGTAATTCAATATTCTCAACATAATCCAATGCAAAACAGTTTACCACCACCACCACCACCACCAACGCTAGCTTTTGAACCCCCATCACTGACACAATGGTCGAATACTATTCCAATTCGTAGTCGTGGTCGTGGTAGATTCCGACCAGAAGAATTGGACGGACCCATGGTCCGACCTGGTACACCAGACCAATTTTCCGCACCCAGTTCGCGTTCACACACACCGAATCAAGATATCAATAATCGATCTAATGACCGACGTGGCAGTAGTAGCACTATGTGTACGAGTATGGAAAGCTTGAGTCGTGCTGATAGCATATTGATGCCACCACCACCGTCTATTTCACCAGCGAATCCAATTCCTAACAGCAATAAGAATCATTCTCTGGATAATCGTCGACCATTAATCTCGCCAACTTTAGTGCAAAGTCGAATGTATTCACAACGTGAAAATAATAATTCAAATGCAAAAAAAAATTCATTGGAGAAAGAAGAAAGCTCACACACATGTCTTAGCCCATCTAAAAGTGAAACATTTTGCTCAATGCCTGTCGTGCCGTCAGATTCATTCGATTGGAGTGAAGAAGTGGAATTATGTGAAAAATTAGAGAACGAACGACTGAGTCGCAGTTCATCGGTTTTAAGTTCACGTGATAATGGAAGCGTATCGGGTAATGTATCGCTAGGCAGTAGTGGTGGAAGAAATCGCTCGATGAAGAAGAAAAAACGTGAGAGAAAACGTACAACTGATCGAAGCAATAGTCGTGAAAAAAGTTGTGAAAATTCACGTGAACGGAAAAATAACCAACATAATAGAGAAAATGACAATTACAATAATAATCAAAAAAATCATATCAATAAACGATTTGATAATAGGAGAGGTAGGAATATTGCAGATCCAAGTAGAGAATCGAGCAAAGAACGCAGTCGCCATGAGGACACAAACAAAAGTAGATCTGATATTGTGGAGAATTGGCGAACAGGAAAACGTATTTCCATATGCGAATCTGATGATGGCCGAAACAATAGTTTTTCATCTCATTCAATGTCTATCACAATTACGAACTCGAATGCCCCGCCGGGTGTTTTGGTACTTCCGGAATGTACTCAATCGCCACCAGTATCTGTGACAAAACATTCACCACAGCAGCGTAAGACTCTATTTGACCCCAATAATCCAAATAAACCGATTATAGTTCCAGCATCGGGAAATCGTGTCTCATTGTCAAATGAAGTATCGCCGCAAACGTCAGCCGTGTCTGGACATGTTGGTCCTTCACATTTTCAACAAAGTTTGCAATTAGATGGTACACCAGTACATTATATTGCTGATCAAATAAATAATGTGCGTCCGTCATGGTATGACTTGTGTGCGGACAGTGTGAGATCATCCAAAAATACGTGTTTATTGATGGGTATTGAGCAGGTGGATCGTGAATTGCAGTACTTATTGAGCTCTGGTGGGTTAACTACTAATTGGGATCGTGTTACATTTCTTCGTCAATCATTACAACAGAGTTTGCAGGATCTTTTGGTATCAGATATGAAGTTTTGTCAGGCTGAAAATGTTGAGCAACATTTTTGGAAAATACTCTTCTATAATATCATTGAAATGTTAAGAAAAGTAATGCCGAAAGAGGTTCCAGAAAGTCGTGAACTATGCAAAAAGATAATGCTCAAGATTATTGACGATGGCACACTGTATTTCGAAAACCTCTTGACTATTCTTGAAGGTGCTTATAAATTTAAATTAGATGTTTTTTTGTCCTCAACTGCACCGCCAAAAGGATTGGGCTTCGTGGGGTTGGCTTTGATCAGTGCACAAAAAATTTTTTTGTTCCTTGGTGATTTGGCTCGATACAAAGAACAGGCAAATGAGACAACAAATTATGGAAAATCACGACAGTGAGTGAATTCAATTCATTCGTTATTATTTCATGTGGAAAAAAATGATTACTAAAAATGTTGTTTTTAATATTTCCCATAGATGGTACATAAAGGCTCAGCAAATAAATCCGAAAAACGGTCGGCCGTACAATCAATTGG
The DNA here is from genome assembly GCA_030523085.1 of Meteorus colon. NCBI lineage: Eukaryota > Metazoa > Arthropoda > Insecta > Hymenoptera > Braconidae > Meteorus > Meteorus colon. The sequence goes on from JAPYZH010000088.1 coordinate 36,092, forward strand.
CACTACTGGCACATTATGCTGTGAGTGAGGAATATTTTATCTACTCTCGAATACCGCACACTGATTATTAATGAACAATGAATTTTTCAGCGACGAAAGTTGGATGCTGTGTATTATTATATGCGATCGTTGATGGCGTCAAATCCATTTCACTCCGCCCGTGAGAGTTTGATTGGCCTTTTTGACGAAAACCGAAAGAAGGTGAGTAAAGATTTGTACAATCGAATAATTTGTCGTCGAAATGACAAATTCGAAAATTCTGACAATATATATGTTTATCATTCTGTTATGCGAACCAGTATCTACATTATGTAAGTAATCTCAAGTACTTGGCGTGAAATTGATATACACCGTTCATTGTCAACCGGTATAGAATAGGTTCCTTTTGAATTCTTATTCATATAGGCATTTCATCAGTCGCTCAAATTGGTTTATTCGACTACATTTAGAACAATAGAATTATCTAGGTGGTCTGTTTAGTCATCATCATTATGTTTTCTCAATATCATAGCACGTTGTTCATCAAGCTCAGAACATTTCGATGTATTGCATGAGACTAATATTCTAAGAGGCACGAAAAATATATTCACCATCTTTGCAGCCTCTATTCTCGCTTATTTTATTACGATTGTATGTAATTTACTAATTAAAGCACCCATGTTTATTTTCATAATTCAGTATGAATCAACGGAACGCAAACGTAAAGAAGAACGTGAGTGGCGTGAGCGTGCACGCATGAAAGAAAAGGAAGGTGCTAGCAATATTGCTGGTGGATTGAGACGTGAAATCTGGATTCATCCTGGTGGAAAACGAATGCGACGAACAACATCCACCGCCAGTTCCAGTGAAGCCAAATTGATTACAAGTGATTCGGAAGAATTAGCTCAATTGAGCAGTGTTGAGGTATTATTCGTCTTTTTTAATTTTCTGCCGCATTCTTAGTCACAACACATAGAATGGTGATTTATAATAATGATTATTCCATGATTTCCTACAGGTTAACAAACGCTTCGTCACATCGTATCTTCATGTCCATGGAAAACTCATAACAAAAATTGGGTGAGTAATCTTGTTATTTGAATCAAATGTATAATATTGAAATTCTTATCGATGACTTTGCGGAAAAAGTATTGCGCAGTACATATATGTACATATATTTGTACATGTAAACATTGATAATAAGTGCAGAGAATTTCGTGGCCTTTGAGTATGTTCTCTTGATTAATTCAAGCGATAATCACTGCGTTGGTAGATTTAAACAGTCATTGAGTAAGTATAAAGTGCGAAAAGTTTGCTAATTTTATTGGCGTTCCGGGAATCCACCTTTCTATACTGACTATTTCTCGTTCTTTACACTTTCGCGAAAAGAAGAGGGGAAAATACAGTCGAGTATAAATGAGAGAACAAGATAGTGGGAGAAGTTCGTATATTTACTACTCTCTACCGCCACAGGACCATTTTACAGTTTTACTAGCAAGATGTAAGAAGAACACCGGTAATAACTTTTGTTAAAAGACAAAACTAGTCGGAAGAGATGCTTGACAAAGAGTATCCAGAAGATGTTTTACTCCCATAGCCTGACTACGAGGAAATAAAGGGGGGGGAGAGAGGAGGGGAAATATGGGTCGTTTATGTTATCGTGGAACGAGAATGAATGACCAGAACACCACGCATGTCAAGAAGAATGAACGGTAATTAAAAAGGAAAATTTAACATAGTACGAGGAGATTGTTTTGCGACATAGGAGAGGGATAGTGTTGATGATTAACAGAATCGGAGGAGCACTTTCCATCTCTTCTAATTATTACATTTCTCTCGTCCCAAGCCGCCAATGGGTATTTTCAAAATTGATGTTATGCCTGTGCATATATTCATTTGCATATATGGTTCACGGGAATCGGTTCGAACGGAACGTGCTACAATGGCACACTAATTTTTACATAGAAACCGGATCCCTTGTTGAAACTTATTTGCTCACTTTTGCGCCTCGTTGCATTTTCTCGGAAGTGCAGATTGTTCGAACAATTGTTATGTTGGATGCCCACATGGTCTCTAACTCTTAGAAAATGACTACGTGTTCGAGCTTCACATTGCACATGGACAGTATAGGTATAATACATACATATATATGTTAGTCGCAGTTGTAATGATAATTGATGTCGATTTTGACTTGGTGAAAATACCCTTCTCAACACTACTACAATAGTTGTATTCTCCGAATCATATTTAAATTATAGAAGGTTTACTTCAATTTCTAGTTTTATCCGCCTTCGTGTTAGTTTTTTTATTTTTATCCGTTGATTTTTGTTCTTGTTTTAGTTTTTTTTTCTCATTATTCGCTGATCCATGTGGCGTGATGACCACAGTGTAGTGTAAGTTTACATACACATCCGCAATGAATCATATCCGGCACGGTATCGTCCTGATATTAGCTCTCATGTTTCTTTGTTAATTGCACGCAATAGATTGAATAGTGGAAGATAAACAAGCAAGAATGAACTTCACCTTGATTTATTAATTTACTTTCCCTCATTTCTGGATGTATCTGTCGGATATGTAACTTTATATCTTACATCATCAATAGGAAGTGAGGGATTTGAAGAATGATTTGAGAGGAATTCGTATTTAGACGTCTCAATGTTATCAAGTTTCTTTCGGCTTTCTGATGAAGCGTAGATACATGCTATATACACTTGAATTGTTCATGACTTATTTGTGACAATTGATTTCTTATTTGCAAAAAACGTTTGAGTTTCTGAACATTTCATATCGCACCCTGAATCTTTCTGAGGATTAGAACGCGTTTACCTTGAATGTTGCCAGAAGATACCAACTCCTCAGAGAGAGAATCACAAAACAATGCTGAGTGAAAGTATGTGATGAAAAAAAATTTATGTCTCAATCAGAATCAACTTTTTGCGCCACTTACCGAAATTCTGGAAAAAAAAACATCAGAAATTTAATTTACAAATCAAAACATGAACGAAAAACGTGTGCCAATGAATTGGATTCATATTCTCTGAATGTATTACTAGATTGGGTATCGAAACTATACTAATCAGAAGCTTGCAACCTTCATAATTATAATTAGATATATCGAGTTGGTAATGTATGTGTCGGATTTATGGGATAGTGTATATAGATAAAGAAAGAGAAAGAAAAGAGGGCGTGCTGGAAAGGGTTCTTGTTGTGGGGAAAATTGCTTCATGCACCATGTTTTCTTGCACGACGGTAAAAATGTTAATTGTCAATTGCGTGGCGCCACTGACCACCATCGCTCGCGCGCTCATCGTCCAGGGCCTTCTTGCGCGCCAGGACTCTGCGTACGTGCGTATACACACACATAAACAGGTATTTCATTCTGCATACCGGGTGTTCTTGCCTACACAATTGTGTAAATTCTCAAGAATTTAAAGGAAACAAAAACAACATCAATGCAGGTTGTGGCATTAATTAATTTCATGAATGATATCTCATCTTTATGTCGTCGAATTCAATCATTGGAATGGATTAATTGCAGTGTCTATTTATAGATTGTGCCTTTTCGTTCCTTTTGTATGAGTTGTACGGAAATTGACGGAGTTTCTCATCAACGAGAAAGCAATCGTTGAGGAAGTGAGCGTGATATACATAATTGGGATTGCTCATGCTGAATTGAAGTTGTTCGTTATAGTCTCGTGTGCTTAGATACGATGTGCATTGCATCGTGTAAAATCCGACTGAACGGATTGAGGTGTTGTCTAGAGATGCCTTCCTCTAAGGAATTGGATAAGTTGATAAATTCATTCTATTTCGCAATAGTTTGTTTTTGATTCATCTTGTTGCATACTCATCTCACAGCCACCTTTAATTTATTTATATAAAGTCAGTCAGTTGATAGGTGGATAGCGAAATAAGTTTCATAACTTGAACTCATGTTCTTATTCCTCACCAAAAGACATAATTAATTGTACAATAACTTTTAAGACACTGATGTTTTTGGCTTCGCAAGAAATTGCAAACTGTTCAATGCTTCGTTATAAGATATACACAAATATGTATCCAACCCCGGCATGATTATACACACAGAATGCTTTAAATCGTTGATTATTAATGACAACATGGATACCGACAAAACTATAATTTTTATTCATGAAAAATTGTATCAAGTAGAATAGATCGGGTTATGTCAGCCGCAAGACTTCATAAATTGGCTTGGGTTCTTCACATTATTGTTCTATTATTGCTGGGTGATGACGATCCATCTAGACTCAATTGCTCCTAATGAGAATTTTGGAGGTGTAATAGGTTTTCATTTAGCTATTGCAATTGATTATATCGTGATGGAAAATTTCAATGATACCTCCATTGTTTTATTGCAATAATTCATTCCTAAGAGTTTATACTCGATGTATAAACTACAAAACTTTTCCCACTAATTTTTGTGGTGACTTCTTTAGAAGTAAGAACAATATACACAAGAATAATTCATGACATATTGTCTGTGTTCGACCATATTGAAAGTGAATCCATTTTTCACGTTTCATAATTAATTGAACCAAATTCTTCGAATCTGATAATCACCAACATATTTTCATTAATTTGAAAAATATAGCTATAGTACAATTCTGTGACTGTAATGCTCAGTCACAATATTTCCCCTTCAAAATATTTTTAGGCCTGGTGTTCTTTATTGTTATCTGTGATAATTCAATTTTCATTGTAATACTTTCCACAAAATGGCTATTAAAGTATTTGGATGAAAAGTTGTCTGAGCTCGTAAGTATTGATTATAAATTATTACATTATAACACATCATAAAATATAGTTATGACACAGTGAATAATCAATGTTAATTTATACACACGTCTAGGAAGATATGCGTTTCGATCTTGGACAACCAATTATCAGTTCCAGATTTCCGACAAGATTAAATTAATTATCGTAAGTGGTAATAAGTGTGTATGCAGTGGTCGTTATGTTGGACTAGTTGATGCGAGCACCCAATGCCTTTTCAAAGCCCATTGCCACAAGCAACACCACCACCATGCACACATGATATTCCTGATGGTCGTTTACCCGTGGCAGGGCTCGTGTGACGACCCCGCCCGCTCCAAGGACATTCTCGAACACACCGCAGACTCTCAAGAGATGCTCGAGACCATCCCAAGACTGTCCGAGTGCCAGAGAGAGATAGAGATTGAGTGTGAGCACGAGATCAAAAGAGAAATACAAGATTGGTGGGCGCGTGTATGTATATATACACACTGGATTCTGAATTCCATGCGTCCATACGGACACGACACGCGGTGGCCACTGTCGTCGATTAGCCATTGTGTCTTCTCTTCGCATCATTTTGCCGCTGTCTCATCTCTCTTGCGTTTATACTTTTAGCTTTGGATAAAGTCCAACCATCTCTCACTTTTTCATTCTCATTCAGTGCTGCATTCAATTGTGTCGTGTTGTTCTGTCAGTCTCACATAGCTGCACTGATGCTATTTCTCTCATTTCGTTATGCGACGAGTAAGGAGACACATCCCATGAGATTTGTACAATTTACTGGCGCTCACTCAACACTTCTTATTGCGACTCATAGGTATTTTCTCCGATAAAAAACTCGCACATAGTCTGGAAAAAGTTTTGTTTTTGAAAATAGGAAGAAAGAAAGTTGTGGTAGAATAAAATGATTCAATGGTTGGTATGGAAGGTTCTCTTCTCCTTTTTTCTTTCATTTGAGTGAAACATGTTTTACATTGGATTTTCTTTTACTTTGGCTAACACGAATTAATAAAATATAATAGAATGCAATATTATTTGCAATAAATTATACAAATGATAGTGCGCTTTTGCGTGCACGGCTGGGTAATACGTTAAATATGTTTACTAAGGGAGACAAGCTGCGTCGCAGTCAAGAGAGATAATCCAACGATTGATAATGCCGCTATGATATGCGTGGCAATACCTATAGATATAAATAATCCTTTCGTATACAAGAAAATTCTCGTTTGAATTTTTTTAATTTGTTCAATTGCGTTGGACTTCTATTATTGTGTATGGAAATTGTGAACTATATTGGTACTACGATAGGTTTTCCACTTCAGCTGGTATAAAAAATATTGTTGCAACGCAGTGTATAATATACTGATAAAAAAAATGAAATAATTTTGTTTTTATGAGTAGAGATTTTGAGCTACTCTTTCATTTCCAGATATTTGTGATGTAGACTCTTATTCGTAACAATTAAATACGTTTGCATGAGACATTATGATGAAAAGTATGAAATTTTGCTTATCTAGTGATACTTTGGAAATATTCATCTTATGATTGGTGAATATTTAAAGAAATACGTAAAGCTATATATAACTTGAAATCGTGGTTCTCATTTTACTGGCAGAATTGCTGTGAAAATATAAGAAAATTAAATGAACGAAATTCCCAAAGATTCAATATCTTTGTTCACGTTTAAATTGATGAGATCTATTGAGATGGTTTTTTTAACAGATTGTCAATTCGTCGTATCACTACGCCAACGATGTCACGTACAGTCACTACGGCATCTTCATATTTCCCTGAATGAATATCAACAAGAAACGTAAAAGTTGGAGATGAATATCAACGTGATTTGAGTCAGACGGTTTAAATAAAATAAAAGTGTTGTTGGCTCTGGTGAAGCAATTAATGCAGTTATAGCTACTAGAATAATCATAATACATTCAGAAACAATATCATTGGCGAACGAATATGATTTTGCGTTAATGAAGAATTCATGGAAGTTCTTCGTTGTCATATTTTTCATGCCGTGTTGATTGATTGTGTCATCTATATGCCACAAAGGTTGTTTTAAATGCCTCAATCAAAACAAAAGTGTATCGCACAATTGGCATCTTATTTTCATCACGACTTTTCTTGATTACCAGTATGAAAGAGTAGAAGAAAAAATATTTTTTACCATCTATTCTATTGGCAAAACCGAATAACTTTTTCCAATATTGAATATAAATTTCGAATGACATATTGAAATAATACCATCGAGTATTGTTTTGATACTTGTTGGAAAAAAATTCACTCTAAACGCAGAGAAAGTTTTTCTTCTTCAGTAATTGAAAATTTTCCAACGTTCATTGACTTGAAATTAGTTTTTTCAATATTTTAATTTTTTTTCGTTTGAGTAGGACAAGTCTGATATTGTTCCATTTTTTTAAACATTCCAATAAAAGTTCAATGCTGTAAGTTCCAGTGCTCGAGTATGAACATATTTGTTTCATCAATTTCAACTCTTTACAAGCGATTCGAAGTTAATCCCAGTTGAATTACATGATGTCGAGGAAATAATCATATTTTCTATAATGATTTTTCCAAGTTATTAACATCCGGTGGACGGAAATTAAGAATGAACTTTGAAATCATTATGTATTTGATTTCAATGTTTTGATTTCGCCAAACTTCTTCATATGCTCGAAAAAATTTATGTCACTCTATGGTGACATTATTGAGCAAATATTATGGCTGATGTGTTCAAAACAGCAAAATTCAACATAATTGTATTTGATGTAATTATGTAGCTGACGATGTTAGAGTTTTCTCATATTCATCAGCGATTTTTATATATATCAACAATTGAATAGAACATTAATTACAAAAAGAAAATTAATTTGCTACATTTTTCTAATTATAATTGTATTTTTCACAATTAATTTCAATATTATCATCGATCAAACGTATAAATGAATAAGCGAATAAATTGAACAAATAGTAGTGAGAAGATGCTTACAAAGTATAATTCAGGTTGAGGGATATAATCTCTTGATATATTGAGGTATGATTAGAGTGACAGAGTCGGCGTGGTCTTGTACAAACTATTGCACAGTATCTTTGGATAGTAGCATCGAAAGAAAAAAAATGATAATTAAATATGGAAACTAGTGGAAGAGGAAAGGAAGAGGGAACGTGAGCGCACTGAGTTGGATCGTTCTCGTCTATCGTCTGGACACATGATATTGGCGCCATAAGAGAGATCGAGCTTGTGCATGTGAAACATCTTGTTTTGTTTTGCATACACACGTTCATTTATATATTTTTCTGTGACTGAAAGTGATTGGCATTACTCTCTCTCTCTCTCTGTTTATTATATACTTGCACATTTTGATTTAACTCTACGAAATTTGTCGACTGTGACAATTTGAGTGTTTGGTCACAATTTACAGACCTACAAATAATTCTTCGTCCATTCTTATCTGTTTGCATATTCATGGCGAAGATAGTGAAAGAATGAAGCCAGAAGAGGGAAAGAGATAGATAGAGGGAATGACCGGGATGGCTTTTGCACCTTTAATGTTTGTTCGTCTAAAAATAAACTCCGCATTGCTGTTTAATAACGTCAATTTTTTCACTATTATTTACGAGCGTTGTATGCAGTGGCCATGAAGATTAATGAAGGTGGTCGTAAAGATGTCGTTTTCGTCAGGGAAAAAAGTATGAAAACAAAGTGAAAAATGATGAAAAAAAAACTCCAAAACTAAATTGAAAAAAATGTTGAAAGTCTTAATTTCATGTGCACATGATGGGTTGTATACACACTACTACTATTACTACTACTACAACTAGTACTACCACTACTATTATTATTCATTATTATGATTTATAATCCATAAAGACAGAGTGTATATAAGTGTATATAAGTGTGTAGCTATAAATAGAAAATGTTTATATAGAACTGGGACGTATTAAGGGGTTAATAAAAAATGAGATTAGTGAGACTGTGGTACAATGGGAAAAATGGGGAGTGTGTATATGAAGATGAGGTTGAGAAAGGTGGGAAACCCAATGCCCGTGGCAACATGCTGTGGAATATCGTGGCACGGTTATGGCGCCCAGCCCACGCAATCGTATGGGTCAAGCCACCATGATCTATGAACACGAGGTGTATATCGCTAGTAGAGCCCGTTATGCGCTAAAGTGCAAACTTGTTAGTCACACATGCCCGACGCGTTGTCGATGGATATGCTATATCTCCGGATGCGTCGCCACAGGAGTCTCATACATTGTATGTATATCTATACTTAAATACATAGTTTTTGTTATTTATTATTATTCATAATATTTCTATTTTTTGTTTTGTTTTTTCATTTATTTATATTTTTTCTTTTTTAGAATGAATATACTCTCACCGTGTTCCATCGAGTGAATGATACCGTTATGCCCTAAAGTCATGTTGTCATGTTGGGCTCACCTATTTCTCTGTCAATTAGTTATACACACTTATTCACACTTATTCATGTAAGTGTTACAGATATACGACCGTAAATCGGTCTTTGCTTATGGGATATTTCGTGGAAAATTTATGCTCAAGTCTGGTGTGATTTGTATTTGTTTTGCAAATTGTTCTTATACAGTGCTTTGTTGCAGACTCGTGAATTTATGGGGAAAAATAATGGCACTGAATGTTAAGAGTAACGCAATTATTATTAGCTGGAAATCAAAATTGGTGTTGGAACGTTTGAAAAATTTATGATAATGAATTGATTGTGATATGGAAAATGTTTGCGTGTTGAAATTGACTTAAAGTTATACCTACTTGGAGAAGAATTTGGGATATCCAAGAATATAACTTCACGCATTGTTAACTTTAGTCTACTATTAACCAAAGTGAGTTATTTAACGTGAAGTTTCTTATCTAAAGCTTTAGAATAATTTCTCACATGTCTGTAATTTTGTAGTGTTTTATATGCAAAACGTTTTCTGTGAAATTCTTTTGTTTGCAGTGAATGCGCATTGTACTTAATAACATTCCTTTTTGCATATTATCGAGATTAATTTCAATAATGTAAAATTCATTTTTTGGATATCTCGAGTTGTCATTTAGGCACTCGAAATTCTGGCATAATCTAAGGTGATAATTCATATCTCGTCAAAATGAATTGGTCTCATTGCCAAATAAAAATCAACGTATTTTTATTTTAGCTTGACATACGATAAAATATGAGATAGAATATAACACATGACTGAACCAGAGCCAAATGTAAATGTTCTTTGAAATACCTCATATATAAACACATGGTAGGCACACATCACCAAAGCAAAAGCTTATCATGATGCGCGTCCAGCTGATAAACGATCGTGTGGACATCTCGTAATATTACGAGACAAACATTAAAGTTTCATTTTATGGGATTCGTCTTATCCATCCTTATGATCATGATGATTATTTCATTAACTTTGTGACTTCATTTTTTCGTTTGAAGAAAACACATGTACTTATGTCTGTATGAAATACGTCTGCATAAGTATACATAGCAATGTTTGCACATTGCACCTCATCTAAAATGTGTGAAAAAAAATTGTTCATGTGCATTTTTATTTTTCTGTATTTGTATATACATTTTCACGTTATGATTCTCACGTGAGTACATTCACCTGCACGCAGTGGTTTTGTTCTGATAAACAGTGCGCTTATATGTCAGGTTTTCTGTCGCGCCTATATTATACGTGGAAAGCGTTAAAATAAAGTTGTTATATCTATATACCATTTCGCTCACGCGTGGTTGTATTGTGATGACGTGAGACGATGCTCGTGTGTGGAGTAAAGAGGAAAAAAAGGCAAATAGGGAAGAAGGAAGACGAAAGTGGAATAAATTTGAGAAGAATTAAATGAAGAAAAAAGATAACAAACAGAATAAAACAAAAAATAATTCTCACGTAATGAAAAGAGGGAAATATGATTTTTACATAATTTAATATATTATCGTGTGATGTCATTGACACACAATATAATTGTTTAAATGGAACTGAGGTAGATGAAGAGGGTGTAAAAGAATTGATATTCTGCGTGTTTTATATCATTTTGAAAGTGAAGGGTAAGAAGTAAATTAATAACTGAAAAGTATATATATTTATCATGAAAAGGCGGAGTTGGAATTTCTTGCCGTAAAATTAGATAGAAAATAGGGAAGATGAATGAAATATATTTTATATAATGTTTCATAACTTAATTGCAAAAAAGTGTAAAGAGATGAAGAATATTGATGACTGTTGTTCAATTTTTTTATTCGCTAATATACGAACATAGAACTTCGTGTATATATATATATTTATTTATTAGAGCACGTAAAGGCGCTTTTGATGATCCTAATGTATATCTCCTATGTATACCATCTACACTGCATTTCCGGGATTTGATAACGACCGTTAATGCCACGATATTATATCAAGCCAGCAGGCAATTAGAACGTATTAGTACATCCTATAAGTGAATATGACGGAAGAACTTCACGCTTTTATCGATCCCATTGAAATGAGAAATCATGAAAAGTGATGAACAAGATTCCAAAGATAATTTACTTGGATAATTTACTTTGTAGTTGTTTTCTTTATTGGAAAAAAATAAGATGGGAGAAACGTTATTATGATGAATTAATTGGAAGAGTTTGGAATATTTGTGCGTGTAATGAGATCGGGAATAAATCCTAACTTGTTTGAGTTCCAATTTAGTTTGTTATGATTTTTTCATGGTTTATCTGCATTTGTGAAATTTTTGTATATACAATTGTTACAAAATATTTGGTGAATGATAAAAATGTTTATGAACAGAATGAGCGACGGAAAATTTTAAGTGTATGAGTGTGAGTTTAATCTCGGCATTGGTAAAGACAATGATTAATGCTCATGGTATAAGCGAGGAGAGAAAAAAATAGCAACAGAGATGGAGAAAATATAGAAAATATCCATAGAAGGATGTGTGTCTGTGTGTGTGGTAGCTTGTGTATAACGTCGAAAAAGAATTTAATAGCGTCCCAGAAAGCTTCATGGGATTCCATTAAAGAACTTTACACTTCTATTCCTAGAGGTTCCCACACCGTAGTATACATAGCAAAACGAGCATTTTGCGGCCGATCAAAAGTCTCCTAAGCACGATATCCTCTCGCGGTACTCGAAGTATAACGGCACATGGACACATTGGGCAACCAATCACGGAGTGTACGAAGAGAACAACAAGAGAAGTTGCCTTGAATCCATGTTATATGTGCGACTGCTATATTCATTTGCAATAGAAAACGCAGAAAAGGATTTGAAGTATATACTTATATGTGCTAAATAATTTGCATATACGATTCCCTATAATTTTTATTTAACCGAGAAATATTATTGGAAATAATTGAATATTATTTTATTATGGGGGTGTGATTTTGTCTGATGTAATGAATCTGAAAGATATACTTTTGTATGGAATAATTTGTACATCCAACTCTTGGATATTACATTCGACCTAAAATTTTTATTGCTAGCAATTGGACATTGTTTTCTTTTTTTTAAGGATGCAGCTTATTTTGCAGTGGTGAATGTAAATGGAAATATAAATATGTATTTGAGTGGATAATATTTACAATCTATCTGTCACGTAATTTTTATTCAGTCTGGAAATTTCATAAAGAAAATTGACGTTGATCAGCGAAGATAATGGAATTCATTCTCAAAGTTTAAAAACATAATCATGACAAATTGTAACACGGTGTTCTGCAAGAATGAAAAGTGAAAATTAATGTGCATTAACTTTTCGTCTAAAATATTTGTTATACCAATAAGTTTGTATAATAATTCAGATGTACCATCACAAATTCTCCAGATTAGAACGCAACTGCAGGGCGGTATAGAAAAACAGAGGGAGAAAGAGAGAGGGCACAAGTGAGACGTTACGTACCGTAAATTTGCCACTGTACGTCGTGTTGGCCGTCGGGGCTGTGGGAAGATAGCCGCGGCGACGTACGTTCTTCGTGTTTACGGGAATACCGCGGAGAGAATGAATAAGAAAAAGAAGACGAAGTAACAGAGATAGAGGACCATTGGGGGGCTCTGTTTTCTCTTGCGCGTTAGCCATGGCGCGCGCGCGCGTCTTCCTTCATCATTCGTTCCGCTGCGGCGGCACAACGTGACTTTATCGGCGCTCGTTATCCACACGAGCAAATCATAGATATACCACGTGGAAATGTACATATACATGGGGAACTTATGTTTAAGGTACAACAAGAAATTAATTTTGCACATTCTGGAAAGAAATTCATATTTTTTCTGTAGGTGTGTATGATGTTAGCTAATTTTCGACTGTGTTGAAGGACTGTTTGAATCAAAAATAATAGAAAATTATGTATGAATGATAATAAACTGTCAAATGATGAATAATGTTTGGAAGGAACAGGTATCAAAATCTGATCAGTCGTGTTGGGGTGGAATGGTGGTGGAAGATTGAATGAACAATTGTTGACAACACCATTCATTCTTGATACCATATCTGTTCTGTTGTTGATGTAAGCAATTTGCAACGCTCGATTCACTTCATCTTATCGTTTTTGGATAAGATTTGTATGAACCAAGCAATAGATTAAATATTATTTGGATGATCTATTGGTGTTTTTGTAATTCATGAGTTCAGCAGGGTGATAATTATTCGAAATAGAGATGAGATATTGACAGGATGTAATTGTGTAGCATATGATCTGCTAAGATTTTTGTTGGCTATTTAAATAGTTGTGCATCAGAAAATAATACAGTGCATAATCTTTTGTTTTTTGTTAGGAACATGAAACTGCTAGTACTATAGAGTTTACAGCTTTACTGTAAATATTTGATGATACTAATCACTCACTCGTGTGCAACATGATGACAATTCCTACTTTCAGGAAAATTGGAAGGAAAATTTATACTATAAAATTCGTTTCCAGTCCATTAACACATAATTTAACCTCCCAATGTTATTAGTTATGCATAAATGCATGTGATGTTTCGGTTATGTTGTTTGTGTATTTGGTTTGTGCTCATTGTAGATTTTTTATGAAGGCAAAATATATCATGTCATGCTAAATTTTGTAAGACTTGACTAGACTCATCTCATCATGTTTAGAACTAATGAATTTCGTTCATTAATAATTTGAGGTGATACAACAGCGATTATTTCACATTCATTGTCTGTCTTAACTCCTCATATGTCCTTGATAGAGAAACTTCATTTCCTTGTCGTAGCAAAACATTATTGAACAGACTAGAATTACAGTTTCATGAGTAGACTAGAACTGATATTGTCATTGGACACATAAATTCTGCGGCACGACTCAAACTCTTTTTTTCAGTGCATATTAACTTTTGTTTTTACTTCAAACAAAGTCGATTGAAATGTTCCCTGTGCATTTGTGTAATTTTTCGAATCTGTTTCTTTGTTTTAATATCACAGTATGGCAATGCCGTTACCTTATTCATCATAATCTCATCATCTTCACCTTCAATAATATCCATGATTATGTTCATCTATTGGAATTTATCATACCGGGGATTCTCTCTCCATTTCCGCATTTTAAATAACAAAAAAAAAAAAATTTTGTCGATAAGATCATCAATGAAACTCATCAACAAACGAACTATTTAAAAACATGAAAAAATTTCATGTTCATCTGTTGTATCTTCTGACAAACTATAATTCATATAAATTCTCGACCTTCATAACATCGACTCAAACACATTACAAATTAACCTTCAACTTGAGAAAAAAAAAGACCGGATGGATCAATGTCTAAACAAATAGTGAAAGTGTAGTTATACAATTTATCTTATCAATGAAAAAACTTCAACGGAAAGACTTGATTGAAAAAAATGCTCAGGGTCACAGAAGCTTCCGACAATTGAACTGACATTCCTCAACATGATTTGCATCGTTCATATCACGAAACAAAATCATAAACATTTAATTTGTTGTACGATTTTTTTCACGGAAGAATTTTACAGAGCGCAATGATTAAAATATAATTAAGTGAATAATGAATAATTTTGGGTTATCTTATATTTCATGGGGAACATTTACCACCAGTTGCATTCAAACCAACAATGATACAAATGTGATATCTATTGAGATGCTCTTATACAGTTTCTCTGTCTTTCTATTAACAAATATCGAATACTTCTATAAATAAAATTCGTCTAATGCGCGACACGAACAATTGCGTGAAAAATATCTCAGTTTCTTGATCGGAAAATGATCAAACAAATATTTCCAAGAAAGTTATTGCTTTTGGAATCCATCGATAGCAAAAAATGAATTGCGATGATAATTGTGAAAAATCGAAAAGAAAAATTGTCGACAAATATTTGCAACAATGATCATACTCGACAATTCCAGAAAACCCGAACGATAATACATTTGTTCCCTTCACATCTATTCAATAAGAATAACTTTTGTTTACAGGTAAATAGAACTAAACAGAAGGTGTGAACTCGATTAAAAGTCATTGGCAAGTTTATACATAAATACATACACACAAATATGTATAAATGTATATGTTGGATGCACAGGGTATCTCTGGAGCGTACACACACGCGGGGGTAATGCTCAACAAGTCACGGCAATAACTTGTTTGCTCGTTTGCTTGTTTATTTCGCTTCGATACGTTTCTCCATACTGGTAATGTCGTGCACGTTTAGTTAGACCTAGCAAACAAATGGAACACAAGAGGCAAGAAAGTATAAGAGTTGCATAGAAGACAAAATATATATATATATATGTACGTGTGGCGTGAGATCGGCGTATTAACAAGAAGAAAAGGATTTGGAATAAGACGAAGCAGAAGAAGAAAAAGGAGAATAAGACGATGGAGAGAGTACGTGAACGTGGAAAAGATGGAGGGAGCTCGGCATACCCGTGCCATAATGTATACGACGATATTAGCAGACGCTCTCCGTTATCCTAATTGCAACCAGCCTACAAGAGTTATAGATCGAGCCAATCCAACGTTCTATAGCGAAGCTTCCATACGTTTATGCCTATATATATATATATATACATCCCGATGCACCCTGAAGAGAGAAGAGTCATCACGGTTACTATATAAGAGAAGATGCACAGAGTCAGCTACCAACGATAGGCGTTACGCCGTCACGAGCCACTTTATTCTCCGATGAGTGAAAAATGAAAACGAATATAATCAGAGAAAAAGAAAGAACTTGAGAGTTGATACAAGAATAAATAAACAAATAAATTCTTCAATTCCATACGATTTGTAAATCACTCAGGGGGGTGGAATGGCTTTAATTTTTTATACATTGAGATATTGCATAGTATATGAACGAAAGGGAGAAATAAATTTGAGATAGTCATGAGAAGGAATTGAGATGAGACAAGATGGAAATTGAAAATGTGGTCATGGTCTTTCAAATGTCGACTTAGGAATAAAGTCTCGGTAGTCGTGATCGGCCGTGCGGGTAAATGCAATAAGATAATACGTTGAAGGAGGTGTAGAGATGTCGGAGAGATGTGTCAGGCACACTCTTAGGGTGTAGAACTCGTTTGGTAACACATATAGTTGAGTGTGTGCTTGTTTCTGCTATGCTGCCCGTTCGTATCCTCCTCCTGTGGCTCTAGAAAGAGTCATCTGCAAACGTTATTATAGGCCTTAGCAAATGGAGCAAGGTTGTCTCGCCCAAGAGTGTCGTTTCTGGCGGCATCTCTCACTCTTTCAACATTTCACAATTTTTTCTTTCTTATTTTTTTTTTTTCATCATCACTTTTTGGTTTATATCTTCATTTTACTGCTGCTGATTTATTAGACCCAATCAAATGACACAATTTATCATAAAATTATGGCTGGATAGTTTGTGTGATAATTCATGAATCATTGTTTTTAATTTGACGTAACATTTATGTCAATTCACTTGTATCATGAAATCTTGTTATTATTTTCGAAGGAGATGTTGTACTCGATAGGATTTTATTGAGAATTGAGCTTGTGATGTTGTAGTTCAATAGCTTCCTTTGTGATTCTATGATTGTATTCATTTCGATTCAATGAAAATAATGTATCATTTAATTTTAGGAACATTTTTTCGAGTTTTACGGATTTTTGTGAATTATATTCGATTTTTTCGTATAATAAAACTATTATGAATATTTTATTGCAAAACATTTTGGCATTCAATTTATTTCTATACAAATCATCTTTTTTTTTTTCAATGTCTACCTCAAGACCATCGGAGGAAGAAAATGAAATGCACAATTATCATGACCAATTTTCCATCTTCATAATGACTAGTTCATGTAGTTATGATAAATTGTTCCCCATTTTAGTTTTCATACGTTAAGATACGACTCGATTTTAATTAGCCGAATCATTTTGTCATTGCAGTATGGAAACATTCCAAGAAGCGGCCATTCAAATGTTACGCGAATTCAGGGCGTTGCTCCAACACTCACCACTACCACTTCCTGGTACGAGGCTACTTCAGCTTCTGGCGCTGAACATGTTTGCCATTGAGACGACACAGTTGAAGGGTGAGTAACAAAATAATGCATATATTTTTTATATACTTTTACTCTCCCTTTTTCTCTTAAAATGAGGGGGGAAAAAACATTATGTTGAAGAAATGCATTGTGGTATACGTTACTGTTATATCATTCGCTCTCTTTGGGGTCTCGAGTTTTAATATCATTCGTAAATCAACCGCATTATATATACAACCACTATCACAAACGTCCACTCTTGACTCTGCCAAAAGTTATACCGATTGAATCTACAGGGTAGTAATACTTGCCAACAAAAAAAAAATATCTACCCAGATAAATACCACAAGATTTCGTGACTCAGGCGTATCAGTTTCCCTTTTCATTCTGCTCTTCGCCATTCCATGAAAGAAATAATAAAAACGAAAATATGCGTAAATAATTTTGAAGAAAATTATAGCAGAGTTGAATTAATGCGGAAGTTGTTTGTGGTATATTCAATAAACAAAAATAAATTTGTCTCTTTTGGCCATTGAACCGAAAAATTTATATAATAACGGCCTTACGTCTCAGTCATTAAACAATTTTTCATATCTAATAGTTTTATTGTATAACATATTTTATGGCACATTTCTCAAGGTAAATTATAAAAATAAATAAGATAATGAAATAAATAACGAAAAATGACGATTAACCACAAGAAAATATACCTTGTGTATATACACTTTGGCCATCTCTCACTGATGGTGGAATATAATATAGGTAGAATGATGATAGAATTTGCGACAGGAAAGAAAAAGTCCAAGTAAAAGAGGGTAGCACATTACCCGTGAGCGAACCGCAGACAAACCTGGGTCTGTTGACTCCTTTTCTGCTCCTCTCTTTATTTCTGCATAAACTCAATGGCCGATTACCGGATGGTGTTTACGATTTCAATTACCACCGGTGAGTCAGATTGCTGTCCCGGGACCGCCTTGAGGGAGTGAAGGATGAGTATACAGATATAGCAATATAAGTATGTATCGAGAGGAGAAAATGAATAAAAAAACAAGGAGAAGGCGGAGGATTGTACATATATCGATGGCGCCGCGACGCTCTGGCACCAGGGCCCCCACTGCTAACATTCCTATATGGTGTGCACATAGAAAAAAAGACAGATTGTTTTGATACGATCGCGCGCCAAAAGGAAAACGAGTCTACAACCATTTTATTTTATGAATAATTTGCTATACTTTCAATTTCTTTTTTTGTTTCTACAATTTTTGTTAACTGTCATGCATTTAATTTGATAATCATGAAATCATATTTTCGCAATTCATAATAAGTTGTGATTTGTATATGATTATTCTTTTTATTTATTATTGTTTGTTTATGATTGGTATTGCATGTCTGGATTAATTATCACAGGCGGTATTTTTACTGGGAGACAGAGGTTGATCAATATCGAAATTGTTTTAATTTTCGTGATTTTGAATTCTGGTGTTATGATGTTTCACATAAAAAATTATATCACTTGACTTGTTGAGTATTTACGGCATATTATACTATGTTTCTGCGTTTTTTTTAAATTAAATATTGCAGAAAATGGTGGCTCACAATGAAAAAATATTTCTGATTATCAATTAAAGTTCTCATAAAAAGTCATTATATTGGGTGCATTGAAAATTCGATTTGTCTCTTTTGAGAAACATTTGAGATAATTTAAAGTTCAATCATCAATGTTTTTATTCTTGACCAATCAATCCCGCTTTAATTTAACCAATTCCAACGAAAATGAAATACGCCATTGATTTTTGACAATATCAAAAAAAATTCTAAAAATAATGATATGATAATCCAACGTGCAAATGTTCCATCAAACATTATTATAATAGCTCCAGATGATATCTACGATTGAATTTTATTTTCCAATATATTTTTATCTACAAATATTTGTCTTGCATAATTTTCAAGTAAATTGAATTGCATACATAAATAAACCACCGTCAGTAAGTTGGTATACAATACCAAGCATAGATTGGTGATGCAATAGTCTAAACCGCGAAAAGCCATTGTTGAAATGAAAAAATTATTTTCAGAATAACTCACATACATCTATAAACTTCATCATATATATGTTTAACACAAATTACATGTGAAGTTAGTGCTCAAAATTTCTCTATCTACCCATCAGACATTTGACTCAAACTACCGGAAGTATTCTTGAATGGCGTGTAACGTATATGCATAAAGAAATATACACATACTAATAGAAATAATTCTCATAAAGTGATGTATCTCTGATCGTGTATGGTTAATAACTTCCATAACGGTTTTGCGCTTGGACGATTTCAATTTTGTGGTCTACGTGAGCATTCTAACGCGTTCTAACGCGCACGTGGTCATTGTGTAATGTTGATGCATGGTGTGAGATGCCGATATGTAATATAAGATATTGGTCGGATAATTTAATACAGAAACTGGTGTTTGCAACCATTCAGACCCGCATTAACGTATATACATACATTCACTGTGTAGAGGATGTCGGAATTTTATATATATGTTTGTACATTTATGGAATAATGCGACGTTTTGCCATCGAGCATCATCAGAAGCGGGTGCGCGCGGGCACTAAGAAAATATGTCTTGTAGAAAGTGTGGATGATGAAGAGACGTAGCTGATCGTTGCGAATAGATAACTACAGAAGCGACTACCGCGCACGGCGATACCCCAGGTAATTCGTTAAACCACGCATCCATGGATCAGTAATGGCGCCACTGTGCACCATCAACAAGAAGGTCGTTTACTTGTCCTCCAGGGGAGCACGAAGAAAATGAATAAAAAGAAAGGATGAAACTCACATTTATATATAAGAGATATAATACTCTGCATTCTCCCGCGGTGGCCTGTCTCAAACTCCCGTATGTAGTTAATATCAAACCATTTCTCGTGTCGGAATTAATTTGGCAATTAAATTGTGGTACGAGAAGTGTCTTTAATATTCCGGAATATATACAACAGTGAAGTTGTAAAACCACTTCAGTATATACAATGTAATAAATCTTCTGTTGAACATGAAGTGGTACAAGCGATTCATTTATTGATAACTCTTTTCTTTTTAAACTTTTGTGTGTTCTCACTATTCATTTTAAAAGGCTTTATAATAGGGTAGGGCACTGAGTGGGTATATGAGAGGGGTTGGATTCAATTAGTTTGAGGGAATTTGTCATTATATGTTGGTAATGATGTACCGATGAATGCGAAAGTATATAGAACGTTTGAGGTATGGTATATTATTTTCATATTTCATCAAGAGCTAATTTGTTAAGTGATTTCTAATTTGCTTTTAAGACAATTAGGTCTTTTCATTAAAATTATGAAGAGGTTTTAACCGAAGTTCGCATTATCGTTACGCTGTTGGTCTAGTCAATACTTCTCGGATTGGCTGAACTCGATGCCAAGTGGAATTGAGATTCGAATATATTCAGTAGCCGTAACTTCATGATGTTTGATCGCAATGGCGATAAATCATGAGCAAAATTGTAGTGTAGATGCGGCCTTACATCTTAATCTCATTGGCTGTTGCAAACGGATATTGTGATATGACATGCATTTGATGACCAGCTGACATAAGTCAATTAGTGTTAAGTTCTCATTAATAAGTAATTTATACTGCAAACTATTGAATTAGTTAGAACATTGAAATGAATATTGATTCCACATTAAAATATTCTCCAACCCATCAGCAAGATGTTTCAATTTTCCCCTGAATGTGTACAAATTTTAGGTATGAGTTCGATATTCTGCCACGGAGGCGCTCTCATATTAATTCACTTCCTGGATAGTACATGTTGATTCAGACTAGCATTATTCATTGTGTTTTACGTTCCGATTGCATTTTACAAACCTTGCTCCACATTTAATAAGAATTAGCATCAATAATGGATGATGAATCGATAAATGCGCTTGGTGATCCCGGCTTGTTATCAGTAATTCCGTATTTGTCCGTTCGTGATTTCATGAACATGCAAAAAGGTAATTATATTACATATCATCGGTGAAATTGATAGAATAGTGAAAATTGATAATAATTCCTTCCAACAATAAGTTTGCAGACGTTGGGAAGAAATGTGCCATCAATCATGGAACATAGTCAGAAAATTGGAATCTAGAAAAGGCCGATGGTATTTTTCACGAAGATATGGTGAGAGGGAATATGAAGTATCATGCGCGTTTGATGTGGAATTAATTCTCACACGTTGTGGTCCATTTATCAAACATTTATCATTGAAGGAGCTGCACACATTCGACTATACAGTTATTAAGACTGTAATGATAGCTATTATTCGCTTTTGTAAAAATCTTCATGAAGTTATGATTGATAGTTATAAGTATTTAGAACCATATTTAATAGCATTGCTCAATCGCAATAGAGAAGTTAAATTTTTTTCTATACGTGACCATCAACATACTCGGAATCTGATGACTGGAGAATTTTTGAAATGTTTACCGAATGATTTGGATAGCATTGATTTATACTGTAGTTCTGTATTGCAGTCGTCTTTTTTCATCCCAGAATTGAAAAGATTAAATTGCTTACGTTCTTTTGAATGTGCTACATTAGAAGACACGACAGCGAAAATTATTGCTAACAAAATCACATTAACCAGATTATCAATAGGCAGAATATTTTTTGAAACGATGGATATGTTGAATCTCTTCAGAAACCTCGTGAATTTAGAAGAATTAAAGCTTAGCGGTAAAATGTTGACAAACGAAAGTTTTTTCACCATTGCGACTGAATGTAAACAACTGAAGAAATTAGAGTTCTACAATTGTGATCAATTGACCGAACGTGGAATGATGTCTTGTATTGCTAAGTTAACAAAATTAGAAAAACTAATTGTAGACACTCGTATGGACAATGTGACTGACAATGTCATTGATAAATTAGGTGATTCATTGAGAAGATTGGATTGCTCTTACTGTCCCAGCATAACGAACGACAGTATTATAAGGTTGATTAAAAGAGTACATAATTTAAAGTGGTTAGTACTATACCAGTGTTCTAAAATCACAACAAAAACCATTGCAGCTGTTGAACAGATGAATAAAACTCGAATAAATCGCGTTAATCACTGGATTAGGTTAGGTAGTAACTAGCCTGATTTTTATCACATGAATAAAATAATATGAAGAAAACATGAAAACATGAATGAAATCTCGGAGTTTTTGATACATCCGCGACATGATTATCTGCGGATAGTTCAAAGTCTTTGACTTTGGTTGAAGAACGAAAATTATTATTGCATTGGCATTTATGCTATTGATAATGAAAAGGTGTTACATATTTTATATCCGGATTCAATGTTATGTGCGGTTCACTTTTATAAAGGTCAGTGGCGAGCGGAATTGAAAAGAATGAAATGTCTAATATTATTCGAATCATGTTTCAGGTTTTATACATAACATAAATATTTTTTTTGTACTTTGAAAATCGAATAAACAATGTGAATTATGAATTGCATTCTGATTCATAATATATTTGTTTTTTTGAAGAATTCCCGAAAATTTTCGAATTCTCACAATTGGAGTTTTCGCATATTCAAACTTTTGTCATTTCTTGAATTGTTTAATTTTATTTCTGTTGCATTTTCTGATTTTTCTCTTTCCAACTATTTATATGAATATATCATTATTTTATTCCCATCTTTGTATGGCACGCGATAATATCGCTGGTTATATTGCACATATTGATTCAATTATTTCTCCATTGAGCCTGAACCGCCAAGTACAGACATATACATTATACTTCGTATACGCTCATGTGTGCAGTTTATTGAGCTTTATACATGGGCATGATATACGTGTGCAAGCGAGCAAGTGACGAAGTATGAAGAGAAGAGTTGGAAAATATTTTTGCCATTTGAGAGATGCAGATGATTCAAGATTATAGACATTAGGAGCATTAGCTCTGGCGTTATGACTGTAGGGAGAGATAGTGTGAGAGAGAAGCTTTGAATAAGAGAGATGAAAACCAAGAGTAGAAGTAACTCGACCACTGGGGGCTCCACTTCGTTCGATGGTTGTTGTCAGATAGCAAACTCGCATGACAGCCTAAGTGATTTCACTGTGTGATGGTGGACCTCGATTTCATCAAGACAACTGGAAAAAAAGACAACAAACGCCTGATGAAAAAGGAAATAATAATGAAAAATAAAAGGAAAAAAAAAGTTAAATAAAATTATTGCCGCTGTTGATGCTGCAACAACTTAGTCTGTGTGCATATTTGTATGAAATTTTGCTTACACGAATATATTGCGATGCAAATGGGGAAGAGGTGCGCGGACGTCATCCAAGTAAAAGTAATGAATGCACGCACAAAAAATTATTATGGAAGTTGTAGAATCCTGTTTGCTGTTGGCCCAAAAATAACCTTGACTTGATGCAAAAGGGCCCAGCACTCTTCCAAGAACGTACGGCCAATGTTCTCACTGTCGCTCGATCTCTCGTTCTTCCTCATGCATCGTGTGTATGTTCTGGTATAAATTAACGAAAGTACGGCCCTTCGGGTGGATGTAAAATTGCCCACTTTAAGATATGGAAAATATTGCCGTAGCCGCGCTTCTCGGTGTGTAAGCTGTATCGAATGCTGGTTCATCCAAGCTCGTTGTGAGTATGGGTTTGAGATCCCTTCATTCCAGACTTGCTCGCATCTTTGTAGCGTTTATTTTTATTTGTGGATCAATGTATATTTAAATACTTGCGATGATTGTACGTATGAATAGCAGTTTTAATTCATCATATGAAAGGAATTCATTTTAGAAAAAACAATTTTAAGAACTAGAATTTTCATTCGAGTAGTCAATTATTTTTATTTTGTGTTACATCAATTTTTCAATAGGTGAATTAATTAAGGTTATGTGAATTCTTGCGTTAGTTAATGTAATTTATCAAAGTGGACACTATATTTAAATTGTTGGTTCTTTGGATAAAGGAAATGGCAGCTCAGACTGTAATGTAAATTACGTTTATTCAGAAAATAAAACAAACTGTTGGATGAGGATATGATGAGACTATAATTTCCTCAATAAAAATCAAGAGTATTCAGTATATACAATTTTCATAATCGACTTGTATTTAAAATATTGCAATCTGGCATATGATATTATGAAGATTATGATTTTTTCCATATGTTCCGTAGTAAATATAGCAGGGGTAATAAATGAGGTCCTAATTCTTCTGATAAAAAATTTTGCAATTGTACATTCGAATATTTTCCATTGTCTTGAATGTTAATGATACTATTGTTTAAATTTGTATGAAAAGAGCAGAAGTAGAAGTTGATCATGATATTTCGGGTATTATTATGATCACAATTCATTCAATCACATTTTCCATAGACATTTTCTTTGTTTGCTCTTGATTGTTCAGATTTCAAATTCAATTCAACAAATAACGTTGCAATTCAACAAATCATGTGCTTGAATGAGAATTTATCCCAGTCTACGGGTGAACTATCTAAATTGAATCAATCCAAAGTTTTATAAATAAGTAAATGTTGAAAAACCGATTCTACTATTTTATTTAAATAGAACTAACTTCTCCATTCAATATTGATTCTATTTCTATATTTATACTGAGGACAATGACCGCATACAATTTTGATGCTCCATTTTAACTTTATCCCTTAAATCAAACACGTCAACGATCTAATAGCGTCAGAACATCCATCAACGCTCAATTAAAATAATAATCTCCATCACGAGTTTAATTTCTGATAAATATATGTATATATCAACACTTATTTCTTGTTTAATTGACGTGTTTCACGTTACTAACGTACATAGAAAGATAATATTATCATGTGTGGCAAAACAGAATGACGAAAAAATCATAAATTAATAGTACATTAAAATTTATCGACCGATATACTCGAAGTAATATAGATAACTTCAGTATACAAATTCCTGTGCATTAAATAACAGAACTTTAACAAATAAAAACAAAAATGAATTTATAATTTCAACTGATTACATATAACATTGGTTATCAGCACTGTTACTGTACTCACGCGAGGTATTGGTACAGGCTCAATGTATTCTCGACGAATAATTGATGAGCAGAGAGCGAGTAAAGAGAAAAATAAAAATAATAGTCAAGATTCAGTCAATAATGACGGAGAGTTGGAGTTGAAGATGTACATTTCCGGGTGTATTTTGACATCCCGCGGGAGAGAATATGGTTAAGGGCTTTCGTGGCACGTCGACCCTCGCGATTTCCTTGCGCGCATATATATATATATATATAGAAAGATGTACGTGTGGTTGATGATCTCAGGCAATGGTGTAGGTAATTGGTCCCCGGAAGTTTTTACACGATGGTTTGTATGGTGTTTCTCTACCAATTAACGTATTCGTGGAGATCGTTAGTAAGGAATTTCTTGCGTAATTTTCGTGCGTCCACCAACAAAACATGAAACACACGTGAATGAATTTTTCTGCTTCAATTTCGTTTTGCATTGCACGCAATATCTTTGTATACATTACAAATAAAACCATGTGAATGATTCACTCTCGGTAATTTTCTTCAGTATTATTATATCGGTTCTGCTTTAATTTGTTTACATCTGAGAAAATTGTGAAGGGAAAAAAAATAATTCAATTATTTTGAATTGTTTTGTAACAACATAACGTATTTGTCATATGGAGGGGAACTGTTAGAGTATCACAATATATTTGCTTGTAGAAAAAAATAGATTCTCAAGGGTTGGAAAAAATATACAAAACGAATGTCTATGGAATGATACGAATGGTTAGATGAACTCTGTAAAGCAATTTATGTTATATCTCTCGCTGTGTTTCTTGTGGTGATCATCAGAATATTCATCATAATTCATTTACTATTATCCTCAGTTCAACTATCGTGTTATTACTGAGACATTTTTACGTGTATAAGAGATATGATATTCGCATATTGTTTATACAATTTATATTGATGCTTTTGTTGCTCGTTTTTTGTTTTTTGTTATTTTTTTTTTTTGCCGTTTGTTTTTTTCCAAAATTGCGATTATGTGAAGTGTTTTAGTGTTGTATGAGAGTTGTTGAGGAGTCGACAGAGAGTTATAGTTAGAAGTCCCTGTATATATAATGTCCGAGTGTCCAGAGAGATAGATGACTAGTTACTTATATACACTGAGTTCTTGACGAGCGTGCGTATTTCTCGTAATATCCAACGTTCTTCTACTGTTGTTGGTATATATTAATAATAAATCGCGTCATAATGTGAAGAGGAAATATCTTTTATTATTTTCACTGGAGCTCGATTCTTTTTTTCATGTTAACTTATACAGAAATAAAGAAGAATGTAATCAAATATTATAAATTTGATTTTGTGATCATTTTGATGGATGAAGTTGGATAATATAATTATAAATGGTAAAGTCATGTATTTGCGATCTGTAATTGATTTGAGGTTTTTTTTGGATTCAACATAACAATTATTCTAGATCCAAATTGTTCTGGTGTTCCATTCACTGAGTAACAGAGCGAAATTGATGGAATTTTGTATTATCTTCTGAGTGGAATATTAAATTGATTAATATGACTATTTCCGGTTTGATATTTCGTATTTCAAGCATCAATTTCAATATAATCAGTGCAGGAAAATTATTTCAGAGTTCTGAATTTACTTTCAATTAAGTTCTACTAATATTTTATAGAAAAAAAGGAGAAAAAAAGGTATTCATTTTTGAAATGAGTTGGAGTGTTATATATGGTATATGATCAAAGTTTTTTGTGATTTCATGAATTTCCTAATCGTAGGATATGTAAATCGTTTGAACAAAAACTATCATCGAAAGTGGATGTTGTGCCACAATAAACGACAAACAATGAGGGAAAGCTTTAGTACCAAGCAAATGAGAGTGAATTGTAAAGTTTAAATAAGAAAATAGGAGAAAGAACTCTAAATATTTTTATTAACATATTTGTTATCTTTCACGATACTTTATTTGAAATATTTAAATGACACATTAATGAAATATTCATTTTTCTTTTTCAATTTGTAACATCCCCGGATGATAATAATATTAACGTCATAACATTCTGATCAGAATGAGTATCGAAAGTAACTTTTCTCCGAAATCTCCTAACGTTTGATATTATAAACATATGATTTTGGGCTAAATAATTCCTTTTTTCGAAAAAATATAGTATTTTATAGATAAATTTTGTATATTTTTGATGGAATTCTCTATTACTGAAGCACAAATACCATTTACAAGTTTTTGTAGTTACATTGTGAAGTGATCGAAAAGAAAGAGGAAAGGAAAAAGAAAAAAATTTAAAGAACGAGTTGTGTCTGAAGAGTATTCAATTTTTTTCAGTTACTTTCCTCTTCCTTTAATATGTATATATATGTATGTATGTATGTATGATGTTCGTTGGAGCGAGAATCGCTTCTCCTCTGATTGGCCTGACGAAATGAAGAGGGCAACGCGGCAATATTATGGCGGAAAAAAGTAGCTGGTATTTTCTACATATAAAGTATAGGTCAATTTTCAAGAATCACTGGAATTAGAGGATAAAAACATTTATTTTATTTTGTTTTCCTACCTTTTTCTTTTCCTTTGTTCAAGTTATTTTGCTTTCTCGAGTTACCAATTACTTTTTTGCTATCAAAAAAATTGCCAAAGCGATCATTAGGTATGAAAAAAAAACAAAACTTATATTAACAAATGCCTGTGAAATTTCACAAATCATATTTTTATTCGAGTGCATGTGTACACAGTAAAAAAATAGAGTTTCGATTTCTACTTGGTTGATACTGAATAATTGAAATATTCATATTTATGGTTAACATAATGTTATTTTCAATTAAATTCAGTATTAATTTTTTCTTACAGTACAACATTCGGGATCAAGAAAGAAATGACTTCTTTTTGTGTTATTGTGATGTGTTTATAATTTGATATTCTGGTGTTTTTATTGTTTGAGTATTTTTCTTGACCAATGAAAATTATAAGTATTGTCCATTTCCATAATTTATCAACCTCATTATAAATGTTCTAGCGATTTTCGCTTTTCCGTACGAATTCACTCGTTGATGATGGGAATCGTTTTACTGAATTTAAGAATATGGGTAAATCAAAGTCGAGCCAAACTAATTTCACAACTTTATGAAGTTTGAGGGATTCTCCTATGTAAGTCTTGTCAGTTATCACTTCAAAGATGATTGAAACGACTGAATGATTATCTCTAGATTCACGTTCATACCTTCTTCCTCCACTCGTCTTCTCCAATTCATCATACGTAAAACATTAATTAGTTTCTTTAGGTTACTTTAAAGCTTGTAACATTTGAAATTTACATCGCATAGTTTTTTAATATTTCGAAAGACAATAATCATATTCTACTCGTTAACCGGCGAAACTACATGAAAAAACAGTGACAAATCGAATTACATAGACGTAAAATGTAAATTCCGTAACAATAAGCCATCAAAAACCGAAATTTAATGAAGGATTATTCATCAAAAACTTCCCAATGCGTAATTGAATGTCGGTTGATTTTACAATGAATTTTTTGCTATTTACCTGCGGCTATACATTACAAAAACAAATGTAAAAAACAAACAAGTTTCACCTTTTATCTTTTATCATTTACCTTCTATTTGTATTCATTTAGAATTGGCAGAGGGACGTATTGCGCTTTCCATCCAATGCTATGGTGAATTCACATTGAGCCTTAATGCGTCGATATAAATGCGCGTCCGGTATCTGGTTTTCTCCCTTCAACACCCCCTCAGGGCTTGACGCGTAATTTAACGTTGTCCCGTATGTCGATATCGCAGCCAGGAAATTCACAGTCGGTCCATGTGGCTCGTACAAACCCATCGCACTAGAATAGTAGAAAGAGAAACAAATATTATGTATACGTGTATGAGCTCGTTACCATTTCCGGCTGTACTTTGTTGCTTGTAAGTATACCTATACATATGTAAAAACATTTATATATATTTATATGGTTATATCGCAGCACAATAATTTATCGAATAGCAAGGCGGAAAATTGACCTTGTCAGACCAAAACCGTGAAACTATTATGGTTATGTCCTTGATGAGATGCTGAGGAAGTCAGTTTCTAGTTACATACTTCATTCACCTAATCAGATGGTTAACAATTCATTTAAAGATAAAAAGGAAGGAAATATCTATAATAAATACCCAGGTATATAATGATTTGTATTCAAGATATTATTCCACTGTGACGGCTTGAACAATAGTGTGAATTCTGGAATTTTTAATGTCGGGAAATTGTAAATGAGATTTAATTCTTTTATTTTTTTCTTTGTTATCAAGTTTTTTTTTTGGTGATTGATGGCTGGGCGTTGTTTGGCATTCTGAATTGTGCGTTTGAGATAAAAGCAATTAATTTTATTTAGGGAATCGGATCGTATTCACCAGTGGTTGACGACTTTTTTTCTTACGTTTTAATCTGTTTAGTTTCGGGATAAAATTTGTGTCTTATTCTTTTTTTTTTCGTTCGGAAGTTTTAAGGCAAAATATGTCGTATGATTATAGATGTTATAAGGAGTTATAAAAGCAGTTGGAATCATTGTCTGATCGGAATTATTCTTGCTTGGGAAACATTTGAAGTAGATAACGAAAGCATTTTCCTGTGAAATCAAAAAAGTCGTAGAAATTTCTATTCCATAATTGAGAACATTTTAATTATACTCATCATTGGTCAGATGTGCTATTAATATTTCCAGTTAAAACAAACTTGAGGAAAGGTCATGGAAATTTCGCCAAAAAAAAAATGCCTCGATGTCATTTATTCGGATTTTGTTTTTCTTTCTCTTCTGAATTAATTTTCGCTTCATGCGCATTCATCATGTTGAATACATATGATCAAACCTAAAGAATCCTCAATATTCTTGGAATTTTATAAAATAATCCAACCCCATTTTTTTTTAGATAAACTCAATTCTCATGATAAATCAAAAAAAATTAATCGACAAGTTCAAACTTGTAATATATTGAATATTATCATTATTTCTGTCCAAAACATTAAGTTTGAATCATTTGTACCAAAACTCTATCATTAATTACCAACACCATAAACAAACATAGACACTCTCTTTTATTCGTGATAAATAAAAAAAAAATTCGAAACATTTATCGAACAACCGCACCAAACCAAAATGTAAATTTTCAAAAGAGGCTCTTATTTGCGATTAATACTTACACATAAAGCTAATGCAATTATCCTAAGTGAGTGCTTATAAAAAGTACTGATAAAACTCAATCTTTTTTTTTTCCTTATATTTGCACCCGCGACTACGATCGTTCAATGAAATTAATGAGGCATCCTCGCACGCTTTATCACAGTTATTATTTCCAAGATGGTCATATAAAAGCGTCCGAGCCTCAGTCTGGATTGATTGTCATTTTTTACCACCGCACTCCTGTTTTTCTTTTCTCTTATTTTCGTTTTCTCCTTCAATCTGCGTATATACCTTAATCGCGCGTTATAGCCGTCGCGATGCAACGGGCGTGATTCGACCAGACACTTGATTAAAATCCTAAGAGAGAGTGACTTACACTGATTGGCTAATGCCCGCGACGGGCGTTCAATTATTGAATTAATTTATATGTGTAAGTTTATTAAATATTATATTTATATAAATTTAATTTTCCTCACAGTAAGTCCAAGTGAATTAGCAGAATAATAATGAACGAATAAATAAATAAATAAATAAATAAATAAATAGATAAGTAAATAAAATCTACCATGAAGTGTAAAGTAAAAAGTTTTAACTTGCAACTGAGTGATAAAAAAAAACTGATATTGACTTTGGTTCTTTGCAGTATCTATAGATATATACGTTATTTAAAAAGTAAATAACGCGCCCTTGAATATATACCGAGTGTATATGAGGTGTAGTATCTAAGCTATGTCCTTTTTCATGTATATAAATAAAGATATAATGTTGAGGTTCGGTAGATGGAAGAAGCTTACGAAAAAAAAAAACACCACCATTTGCTGTTTGTTCTGTAGCTATGCGAGTTACGACGTTGTCCTGTGTCAATATGTCAAACACCATAGCTTTTAGTCCATATACATATATTTTTAACATCTACATACTCCTTTTTGTACATATATTTAGCAATATCCACCACATGTTTGCAATACGTATATAATTCTATTGAATAGAGTCCCAGAATTTCTGTATGAGAGTTTGCATGAATGAATGAATGGAACTACCAAGAGGATTGTGCTGTTGTTACCCACGAGTGGGCTGTCAGTTGTCATTGACAATCTCTGTCTTCTTTGCGGACTATGTCGGTGCTATTTCTTCTTTCACTGCATTGCTCTTGAGTATATATATATGTATATATATACATAGTTATATGCATT
This sequence comes from Meteorus colon, assembly GCA_030523085.1. NCBI lineage: Eukaryota > Metazoa > Arthropoda > Insecta > Hymenoptera > Braconidae > Meteorus > Meteorus colon. Next base: position 67,724 of record JAPYZH010000088.1, read on the forward strand.
GCTTACAGACCCATCTTCTCTTTGGTGAAGTCAATGGGAGAGTGCTATCGGTATACGTGAATCGATTGCTGATTCGGAGCTTTTATATGTCCATTATCAATTCTCTCGGATATTCATTAGAACATTTCATGAATAATTCCTGACGCTTTACCTTTACTGGGAAGGTTGTCTCACGCCCGTGAATCGTGTTAGATTTTTTTTTTGTTCTTTTTTTCTTTTTCTGTTTTTATTCTATGCATGCCATAAAATTTTCTCATTTTTCTTTCACTTATCTACAATATAGAGAATATATTTCTATAGTGTTTTCGATTTTTGCTTTTGGGTTTTCATTAGTATTTTTTTTTTCTCTTTATTTTGCAATTGTATCCTTGATGCTATTATTTTTTTTTTCGGAAGTAATTGTATCTTAGGTAGTACAATTGTTGAATAAACTATAGATCGCAACAGATATCTGATCCTAGTGCACCATCTTCATTTATATACTTCATAATTAAATCCTATTACCGTAATTCATGAAGGAAAAATTTAAAATCTAATGAGAAATCAATTTCCGTCATCTAATTCCTTCTTCTTCATAAATTTAATTTTCAATACTTCTAATAAAAGGTAAAAAAAGTTTAGATTGAAGTTAGACTTTCATTTCGAATTAATTTATTCAGTGTATTTATAGCAATTGAATTTTTTTTTATTTATAATTGTGAAATTAAAAGAAAAAAAAGAATTTGTTGAGACATTATGGTACAGATGAACGAGGACGTGAGAGAAAGTCAAGTGCATTCATACCCACATGCAAACATTTGCACGTAATGTTTAACTTCTTCGTAGAGTTATAAAACATTTCCAAGTGATTTTCTATCGATCCAAAGACGCAGTTAAATATTTTTCATCGTAGTGGACATAGAGGAAGAAAGTTGGTGGTAAAGAAGAACAAGCAAAAGACGAAAAAAAAAAAGTAGAAGTAATGCTCACAATGCATGTAAAGTAATGAGCAACGTGGGTGCGGCGATGCGCAGGTAACGAAGGAAAAAAGATGAATAAAAATAAAAAAGGAAAAGAAAAACACTAAGAATATAAAAATAAAAATAGGAAGAAGATGAAGATGAAGATGAAGAAAAGGAAGAAGATGAAGAGCATCAGGAATAGAGGAAGAAGCAGAGAAACCGAAGTAGAAGTAGAAGCAAAAGAAAAAAGTAAAAGTGAGAGAAGAAAAAGGAGAAAAGAGTTGCTTACGGCGGTCGTCCTTGCCCTCTCCGGGCGGCCCACGTCAAGGCCATCTCGCTCTGGGCGCATTGCACCCGCTTTTCTCTCCCTCCATCTCTCACGACTGCCCACCTTCTCTCACTCCCTCATCTAATATAATAACACAACTACAACCATAGACACTAGTTTGTATTCTCAATTCAACATTTCATATACATCTACATTGCTTAGTCCAATCCGAGATATAAACTTTTTACCACTATAACTCGCGCGATTACTTCAAATCCAAAAGCTATTACACTCATACTTTCTTGAATTTATTTGTATATTCTATTATATTCCTTTTTTTCTTTTTTATAATATACAATATTTTATTCTATTAATGACTTTTTCAATTCAATAAAAATATAGTTGTCGCAATTTTGTTTTTTTTTTTTTTTTCCCTCCAGACACCACCAATGTATTATATATCTTTGAAATAATCTGCGTTCTTATATACATGCGCGCGGAAGTGAGTTGAAGATATACCAACGATTGCATATGGTCGTAGTATCTTCGCGCGCTTTCTAGTTATACCAACGTATACACATATATACTTCTTTCTTTTTAGTTATTTATTCTTTATTTTTTTTCCCCTGATCTCATTTTATTTGCGAGTCTCTTCGTGAACGTTCTTATCATTATTTTTTCTTTTTCTTCACCTCTTCCTCTCACTGTTCCTTCGGTTTTTCTATCGTGTGAGCTGGTATATGTGTCTTGGATCGTCTCGCGCTTGCAACAGCCATCTCTTTAGCTTCGTAGTTCGTTGCCACTAGCAAACCGATAGCTATAAATAACCAGTGAGGTGTTATTTTTAACCCCACACACGACACGCACGGGCGACACACGTTCATACGAGTTCATACCAACGTGCAATCACTAAGCGAGTGGGGAGTTGCATATTGCAGTTTAAGAGAAGAGGCAAGGTGAGACAGAGTGATATGAAGTGGTGGCTTTCTCGTTTTCACATTCACCAATGCATGTTTAGCCAAAGAGAAGTTAAGGTTGAAGAGGCGACGTGCAAGAACGGGTTTTTCACTGGATCCCACGTAATCCAACGACGCAATGAGAACATTTTCATAATGAAAATCGCGGAATTATTTCTCTTTATCTCTTTATTTGTTTTTGTTTATTTCTTCCTTGTTTTATTGCTCCGTGATATCTATTTATAGATATTGTTTCAATGCGCAATTATTGATATGCATTTGCTTAATTGGTTGGCGCGGTTTTTTTTCTTCTTGAACGATATAATGAAAGGAGATTGTGCCGGTCATTCAAGGAAATTAATTCTTTTATGTTCTTTCTTGTAGAAATATTTGGGATATTAAAAGTTGTAATCGAGAGTGATCGAGAAAAAATATTTATCAAATGAGCGTTTGCAATTTTATATGAACAGGACAAAATGTCATCTGAGTTTTAGATTACAGTTGTATTTGAATGGGAATGATACGTGAAATTTTTGGTTATTTTTTCTCCTGGAAGAATAACTGAAAAGGATTCGGAGAGATAAAAATCTTTTTTTTTTAAGTTAGGCAAAGTAAAAATGAGAAAGAAAAGCGACGAAGTATCAAATCTTGAATTAAACTATTTAAAGTAAAATTTTCCAATAAATGCTTTATAGCTTTCTTAACTCATTATTATCATGATAACCACAATGCTCATCAATATCTTCCATTTTCAACGTCATTTGAATTAAACAATCGCTGTTATCTGAATATAAAAAACATTTGTTAATAAATACCAAATGACCTCTTCCAATAATCTGTCTCACCACATTTCCAACCAGTTCCACAACAGTATCAGTCAATACAATTAAAAAATTATTAGGAAATGATCCTTTCAATTTGGCAAAAAGAAAACATCGACATATTCTAACTAATCTCATAGAAAACCGTGAAAAGCATAAGAAGACAATTGATAGAACAACAAGGTAAATCCAAACCTTGACGAACAGCATATAAAATAACTTGGCTCTCATCGTTCTCTTCTTCTATCCCATCGCTGTCGTATTCTCTTCCTGTAGACCTGTGTTCCCTGGAGCATGACGCGAGGCGTTGATTAGACCCCTTTACTTCCCGCACCAACTTCATCCCATCCATATACAACTTCAACATTTTCTCCCTTAGCCAACCGCGCAGTACTACGTCGTTGTTTTGCAATTTATTTTATTTATTTATTTCACATTTTCATACTATTTATTTATTTTCATTTTTTTTTTCACCGGTGCCTGTGACCTTGTGAAGGTCGGGTGAATGAACAGTCGTATGAAAATACATTCTCTCTACTTCCCTTCTCCGTCCATCTATACATACACATCTACCGTCTATTTTATTTTCCCTACATATAACTCTAGAAGAGGTTGCGTCGTCCTGTTCTTCTTTTTATTCCCATCTGGCGCTAATCGATTCGACGTCTACTCGGAACTGACGTTACCAACTGACGTTCCAAGGCCGTCATTTGAGCCATCGTAAATCAGAAAATTGCTGTGTTTTGTTCATGGGGCACACAAACTGATGTATGGTGGTTGGTGGTTGGTGGTTGGTGGTTGGTAGCGCGAAATGGATCACGTATCTTGCGCTTATCTTACCTCGTCTCAATTCAATATACTGATGTTGTTGATGTGTGTGATGGGTTTAAATGTTCTCAACGTTTTATTAAAAGAACAAGTCTGGTCGTGTGTTGCCAATCCCAGCCGATTATTGCTGACCAGTCTATATATATATGCATACACCATGCAAGCCAAGATAGTCACGGTTAATGGTGGTAGGACGTTTAAAGAAACTCTTAACGACTTTCCCGGTTGCGTTTAAGTTTATTTTCATTATTATACATATATATGTTTTTTTTGTTTCTTTTTTAACCATCACAAAGTAAAAATTGTAACTTGGGTGGAACGGTAACGCCCTCCCAGGAAGAACCGGAAGTTCACGCGGTGTATATACATAAAAACATGTTAAGCTGCCTTCCCTTTTATTTGTTTATATATATATATATAAACATTTTCTCTTCTTTATCTAGTTTATATAAGTAGGTTTTACGCATTTCTTATGCATCTCGTCATTAAAACGCTGTCTTCTATTTTTCAATTTCTATATTCATCGTGTCCACTTTTATTAGCTCTGAAACAAGTCAGAACTTGCATAGTATCTTGTCGAATAAATAGAGATTGAAGAGAGAAAATAAAATAGTTGAGACGAAAATTATTGTGTTTCAATGATATATTATTTCTTGCGTTAAGTCGATTCCGAGAATCGCTGGATTGATCTATCATATAATATATTTATCTCAAATTACTTGTGGATTGAGTAGTTGAGTAGTTTGAGTTGCAAAGTGGCAAAAAGTATGTGAAATAATCTACCTGACCACGCATATATTGCTCCATAAATTCATTGCTAGATTACGTAGTGTGTAATCCCATACGATGTGCACCATTTTTTATCACGATTAAATTAATGTGAGAAGAAACAGAGAATGAAGGATATATATTTATATATGGTAGTATAAATAGAATTTAAAAAGGGAAAGAGAGAAAACAGTGATGGCCTTAAGGGGTGACAACAATCCCTTGTATATACATTTGCATGGAGAAAAATGTTCCTTATGGTCAGGCACATTATTCTACTGTACCATCTTTTACGACAAGTTTGAATATAAAATTTTTTTTATGAAGATCTACATCATGCGTGAGGAATAATCACCATGAATATTACCTACCAATCATAGCAATTTTATTTGAAGCCATGAAGAGATAAAAACTTCTTCACAATAAATGATATATTCTATGCGCAATTAATTGCATATTCAACTCACCATATTTGGATTATTTAATTCAACAATTATTATGACAAAAAATATTTTCATATATCTTTTAATTTATTATATATATTCAACACTACAAATATATTTAAGCTATAAATATTCTATTTATATAGATATTTATATAGCTGACTTAACATTGATTATAGACAACAAATCTTTTCATCACCCATCTCCCCATTAAATAGCAAATGAAAAGATGTGGATGGTGGTGTCGTTTTTTTTTCCTTCTTTCATTTCATTTCTTTGATGGTCACGTTTTCTTACTTCTATCATGGTATTTATTCGTGCAGAAATCGTTGGGGAAAATTGAATACACCAAGAGAATAAACAATTGAAGAAGAGACGAAGGTGAAGAAAAGAAAGATGAAAAGAGGTTACGTTTTTGCCAAAGAGTTCGTCAGATAGACAACGCAATAATGCCTTTAAATAATAGCATTACTAGTTTTATCTATTGTATGTTGTGCGCAAAAAGGATTAGACTGCACACAAATATCCACAACATCTCTTGATGTTGTATAAGGAAAAGTGGGCGTTGGCACGTCCTTGCATTTGCTTGCCCTCAACACATGATCGTGAGGTCCTGATAGAGGCGCGAGAAATGTCGGACAAGTAAGAGAGAAGATCGACCGGGAGGCAAAAAGATGAAGGGAGTAAAAATAGACGAACAGAGATAAAACTAAATGAAAAAAGGAATACAGCACACGTTAAACATATATATGCTTGTGTTGAAGTGTTCTCAGAGTGTAGACGCGGCACGCGAGTATCGATTATCGACATTGCAAGAGTGGTCTCGCAACACCATGAATTACGCAATGATAAAATCGCAAAGCGCAATGAATAAATGAATTGAAAAAGGACTGAAAATAAGTGTGGACAATTTTCATATACGGTATAAATTGAATTAACCGTGAGAATCATTCACATCTCTGTATTATCTGACGAAAATTTCCTTGATTCCATACACAAGACAACAGTATAGTATTTTCATCGATTATTATATTTCAAATGTATAAATAAAGTTGATGTTCAGATAAAGCATTTTAAATTTCATTTGGGCATGCGATTATTGTTAAACAACATGTGAATATTTTCATGGCATTCTTTGCATGAAATAATTTATATAAATAAAATATATAAATTGTTTTCAATGCAAGGTCAGCATAGCTAGAGTAGGGGAAACAATTGATGGGGGAAAAAAAATGAATGAATAAATAAAGAAAAATGAAATGATGATCGCACAAGCCACGGGCTCCTGTTGCTGCGCCTATCAACTTTATAGCTATCTTAAGGCTGTGTGCGCCACCCCGTAATCACAGGACAATATTTCACGGGTTTCAACCAGTCGAGAAGAGTGTATATATATGTATAGAAAGTTAGAGGAGACTGGATACTGTCGGTGAAGTTTGTTCTCAAGTACACGGTTGAGGTGAAGCTTAAGAGCGGAAGGAGAATATATATTTACATGGAAGAGTAGAGGATTTGAATTTGAAGAAATTGTAGAAAAATCCTTTGAAAGAAAATATTATTATGAGTTCGAATAATAAACGTAGAAGTAGAGTTGCTTCACGATGGGTTGGTAATTTTTGACACAGGGACAGAATGAATTTTGATAGATATTGGTGAATTGAAAAGATTTGAAGTCATTTTTGGGGATGTTACAAACAAGAATTTCAGTCAGTTTCAAGTTGAGGGTTTTATTTTTATTGAAAAAATGGAAAGAAATGGTCAAATTTTTCTCGGCTTTTTTTCTTTTTGCCATCAACCACAGCAACCTTCTTTCCGATGAGGAAGAAATCTTCAAATTTTGTGTCAGGTGATTGGGAATGTTGGAACCATGCCAATCAATTGATGTGGTTTTTTTTTTCCCTCACATTTGACGGCACGAAATGGTCCCTTTTTCCAATTTCCTCTTCTTTTCTTTCCATCCGTGTCTTATCGTATATTTAAGTGATGAATTTTGAGTCAAAAAATGGTTTGCTAATCTGTCCAAAGTATTTTTATTCGGAATTTACACAAAAAAAATGACATTTTGTGTGAAATTTTCCGACTTCTCAATACAACCGAAATATCAGCATCGAAAAACTCAATCCTAATTTTCAGATATTCTATAAATATTTAAAACGAACATTTCATATTTAGTAACCATGTTTTTAATATCACAATTTCGTATAAAAATAACTGTTGTGTGTGGAATGCTAAAGTCTTTGTACTAAATAATGTGTGAAACATATATTTCGATTGACATTTCAATTCTGTTTTCTTAGCAATTTTCTAATATTACGGAAAAGACTGAACTCGTTCACTATATTGAGAGCACATAGTTAAGATAAAGGAAAAGAAGCGTTGTATGCAAGATTCGAGTGTTCAAGTGTTAAAGAGATGTTTTGATGGATCTTCCAAGTGCCTCTCTGTGAAACCTTGCAAATAATACGAAAATGAACACGAAGAAGAACCTGAAGAAGACGAAGAAGAAGAAGAATAAGAAGATGAAGAAGAAGAAGATGAAAAAGAAGATGATGATGATGATGTGGAAGATGAAGAAGAAGAGAGATTAGAGTCCAGAACTCCTTCTCGGCCATTAGTGCAACGCAGTCGTTATACTCCACGATTATTATTATACTGGAGTATCATTCTTGATGATTATAGGAAAGGTTTGCTTCAACTCAACTGCAAAATGTATATATACCCACGTATACATATATAGCACGAGAAATATCTAACTGAACAAAAAGTAAAAGGATAAGAATAAGAAGGAGGTGGAAACACATGCATACACAAACATCTCTAAATACAAGTATGATTGTATATGTATGAGAAGAGGAAAAACAAGAAAGCCTAAGCTTGCGTGCCCCTGATGCCGTGTGGCGTGATGCAATAGGCAACCTTTATTTCTTTCCCTCTATAGCTATAAACAATATCTTCTTTTCTCTTCTCAACGTATTCCATTTTTCATCTTCTTTTTCTTCATCTCATTTTTTTATACATTTTATCCTTCCAGGATTTCGCATTTAACTTCACTGTATAATTAAACTCGAAATGGGATATTGTTTGTAACGCCTGTGCGCGACCATTTAACTTCTTTCGTGCGTTCACGTAAATGTTCAATGTTCAATGTTCAATATTCAGTGTTGCAAGTATTCTAATTCTTATTGTAATTCTTTCGTGATTATTATGAGAGTTGTGTCAATGATTTGGTGATTAATAAAAGTATTCACTTCATTATGAATGTCATTTTATATCTTCCATATGATTACAATAACAGCATTGTTGTATGGTTATGCAATGAAAGATTTCTCTGACGATTTTAAATATTACTGAAGTATCAGTTGGGCATGACAAGCTCTCGCAGAATTCCATTCTCAATAAATAGGTGACGCATTGTAAAATAGGAGAAAAAACTCTCACGTTTGTATGTGACAAGTTAAAAATTCACTTTGAAAAAACAAAAACATTGTCGAAGCATAGTTAGGAATCAGTTGGTATTTCATTCTCTTGGATTTCAACGTTCGTAGAATCTCTATATAATGTTGGAACAATTTTTTTTTTAATAGCATTAAGGAGCTATAAAGGAAATGATATCAACTCTATCAGAAATATGACAGTGGTATTTCATCTTAAATTCTCACTGTTTATTTTCTACTTTGAATTCCTCAATATTTGTTAATTCCACAGATTGAATGAAATATCATAAGTATTTCTAACTTTTTTCGTAACCTGATAAACGATAATATTTCAATGATAAAGTTATAATTTGATTCTTATTATTTCTTCAAAATTCACTGCGATGTAAAATATATAATGATTATACCATAAATAATTCAGAGTCTTTACTTACATAATCAAAATATTGATGACATAAATTGATTTTTTGACAGTGAGTTCGAATTTTACTCCTCGTGTGTATTGAGGTTGGATTTCAGTTCCCATGAGTTGGCAGACAACTGACAGCGTTACATACAGGATGTTGATCCCTGATATTATTATGGCGTTAAAAATAAATTAGATCATCGTGCAAACCATTCTCATATAATTACAATGTAAATCTTATAAGATGTGATTTTGTTTCTTCCGCAATTCTTCTTGCGTTCGCTTCACCTCGTCGTGAAAAATTAATCATCCGATAAAATATTTAATGTATTGTAATTATTTTGACGCAAGACTCAAGGATTCTTTAATCTCAAGCGACATCTTGAAATTTACATTTAAATTGATTTCAAAATTCCCATCACAACAGCAAAAACAATCAATTGACCATGAATAATATTTTTTGATTGAAAGATCTTCCATTTTCTGCGCACATATCAAACTTTTTATCAGCTCATAACTTCACATAACAATTAAGATATATTTTTTGAATTCTGTAACAGAAAATGAATAAAAGTTACAAATCAAAAACATTATTCACACCAATAATCAACTTTCAAATTATTAAATTATCAACTAATTCATTCTCAATCACGAACGAAAAAAAAAAAAAAAGGAAATCCATAAGAAATTCAAAATTCTTTCAGTTACTCAATACGTAAGTTAGCTTTGTTCACGAGTATTCATGAAAATGAATAAAAAAATGTTCTATTATGAGACAAAGTAAAAAAAAAAATATGAAAAAAAATTCGGAATATATCTGTTAACCTGTTGCAACAAGTTAAATTTCGATGCTCTCATTAATGTCCCTTCAAGAAGATTATTTTCTATTTGCAACGGTGATGTGAGCTAGGAGGAAGAGTGTGTGACTGGCGAATGGTCATGTCGGCGACCTCGCAAGGCCTCTCGCCAAGGTCGTACAATGAGCCCGCGAATGTGACGCAGAGAGACGATGGGGAAAACATACGGTGGCATCGGTTCATCGCAAAGCTTCTCTTTCTCTCTTTTATAATACCTTACATATATATACACTTTTGCCTCCGTCTTTCATCCGAGTCCACATTCTACCATTCGGATGTACAAGTGAAAGACTCAACTTTATGACTCATTTTCCAAACGCACACATACACATGTATATGAACAGATCCAATGCTTCATCATAATCATTATCACCTTCATCATCGTGCCTTTATTCTTTATTTTCTTTTTCATCTCCAGCTGTTCTTACTTCACCCAACCTCGATGCCTCACTCGAAATAATTTGATACTGCGAAGCCAGGTCTCCATAAACATAAATATAAACATAAATATAAATATAAATATAAATACATGAATATATTGCCACTGTTGTGAATAATCAAATAAAAAAAATGGATTTAAAGTTAACGATGATGATAAAACGGAAACGAGTGTTGGATAAGTCGAGAGCATGGAGACTTTTGATACGTTGGTTATATTGTATTATAAAATTAACGACGAAAAGAGCCCTCAAGAGAAAGAGTGACATCGCGTGATCATCATCACGCTTGTTTGTCTCTTTTCGGGGTCGATGGCTTTTGCGTTATTTCCGGTGAGTTATCCCTAGGCATTCAGACACATATAAACACACAGGGGATATCGTAATCGGATGCCTCTCCACACACTCTTTATATTCTCTCTCGTCTATTTTATATCAAATTGTTATTTTCTTCTCTCGAGTTTCATAGCGATCGCGTGTGTGCACCAATCGTCTTTTCGTATATTTATTTATTTATTTATTTATATATCAACAACTACTACTGCATCATATAAACCACATTACAATAATACCAAAAAATTATTCTTAATGCATAATTGACTTTGAAATACAGAACTTTAATACACTAATTTGTTTTAGTTCATTGCAAAATAATAAAATTAATTTACGATAAATATTTTTATACCAAACTATACAGTCCGATCACGAAAACATGTTTTTCATCATCATACATACATACACATACCCTTACATATATTTTTGCTCCCTTTTTTGGTTGAATGCGTATATGTACATGGTGTGCTGGTAAAAGGCACGCATATGATGCTTGGCCAACAGCGGCAGTTTCTCGTCTCACAGGTTTTGAAAGACGGGTGTTAAATCATAAATCCAATAAATTGCACTCTGCTTGTATTCGCACCTTTATACCTGTGTACACATATATATATATGTGTTTCAATATATGTGCGTGCACGGACATCTTCGTCATGCTCGTCAACCTCACATTGCACGCTAAAATTTTTTAATATATATATTCCATTTTACCATAAAAAGAAAGATACAATGTTAAAAAATATGAATATATACCAATAAATGTAAAAAGAAAAAAATTAATTGCAAGTTCTGAACAATTGACGATTTATGGGAGTTAATTTATATGATATCGAAACATGCGAATGATGTTGTGTTGGGGTGAAGGATATTGAAAATCCGGTCTTACTTCATATAAATATATATATGTGTGAGGATAAATATGAGGCTTCTGTAGATGATCCATTATATCGATCATAGTGTTGTCGATAGATTCATATGCGTGGTGGAGATCGATTTAGGTGAAAGTGAATGGATATTGGTACGTTTATCATCAATGTCGTGTTAACGACAAACACTTTAACGCTGAATTGATATTACCTGCAATTTTATCTTTATCATACCCACTGTATTCTCGTGAATGAATTTCTTATTCGTTTTATTCTAACGATTAAAATATCTATCATTAATAATTATTAGAGTGAGAGCTCACTCTAATGATTATTGTTTGTGGATAAATTCAAATTGTGATATATCACCTGGGACGAGATGCAAAATAGTTGTTTCTTATGGTTTTTATATTTATCACATCTGTCATATATAACTCAGAATTAAGAAAGGAAAATAATGTATTAACAGTTGGAAATTTATTCATTTTCTAATGAATTTTCATTTCAATATTTTGTAGAAATTGGAATAGATGATGTCAATAATAATTTGAATTCATGCTGGCTCCTATATTTTTTTGCTGGAAATGGATGACGATGTCACAATTGAGAATGATGGAAGAATTCTATTGAATGCATTCCAAATTAAATTCATCATTGATTCCCCTCTCATTTTGTTTTTACAAACAAACTGATAGTCATTTGGTATAATCAAACCCAATATTAATCCTTATTATGATTCCTCATAAGAGAATAGAGTGTGTTTCTATCTCGTAGAAGTATTTAGAAATGCATTGAATAATTTAGAAGTTAATCATAGTGACCAATAGTTTTTTTCCATGATCTCCATTATACCAATTAATTTATCAGTCATGGATGATTATATGAGACAGGGTTAAATGAATGATTATTGTTTATGAATAAATGAAAATTATTATTATGACTTAGAAAAAAAAATGGAGACAAATAAATAAAATGAATGAAAAATGGAAAAATTAATAGGAGGTATTATAGAGAGAATAAATATATACTATATGGTATTGAGACGGTTAATAATAAGCACCTTCATTGGCCTCGTATTACATATTGACAGTGGGCGGGTTGATAGATTCCAGTGAGAAGAGACCTCTCGTCGTCCTGTCTCGTCGTATATGATGATCTCTGGTGTTATGTGTGCAGTGGGTTGGCCATGAAACACAGTCAATATCACGTACCCTTCATGGAAATTGCCTGAGGGTGAATTATAACGTTTCACCGGAGCGAATTGAATTATTTAACGACACCCTCTTCACTAATATAAACACAAACTCACATAGATATACAGACCCGAGAGATCACTTTAGGAAATATCATAAAAATTAATTTTCATTTCCATCAGTTCTGTAAAATTCACTTTCTACGTTATTGAAGTTGGTGTGTAACTGATATGATCGAATTCATCATGTCAATTATATTTCAACAAGATTAATGTTGAAATAATATTTGCATCTGAAAACATTGAAAATACATCACTTATAAAAATTGTTCCTTTTCAAATATAAAATGCAAGAAAATATGAATGAGTTGGTGAAAAAAAAGAGTTTCAATCTTACAAGTTGTATTTTTGCACGCGAAAGAAAAAATAGTCACCAAGATATGTTCATTAAAATTCTTGATTAAAATTTGTCCTAATTAACGTTTTCGACCACACACCATTTATAACTCTTTTATCTTGAATCATTTGAAAAAATTTATTTCGCACACGCATCCCAACTGAGCAATAAAAACGATAAAAACTAGAATACAAATAAAAAAAAAGTGAATTCGTTACGACCCGAAACACGCAAATATCCTCTTGAAACATCCGAGAAAAAAAAAGGAAAAACTAAATATATTTTCTAAATTGGCAATACCATTAAGTTTAGATATAAACTCGGATATATTTGTATTCCGCAGTTACCCAAGAGACATCTATAGCCGGATTGGTATTTACTGTGGATGAAAGAGACCGCGTACAACCGTCGCCCTCGTAAAATAACCACACTACTATATGTGTTGTTGGCTATTCTCCTCTTTTTTTTTCTTTCCTTTTTACCTTCTTCACCTTCCTCTCATTTCTATATATCGGGCCCATTCGCCGCATTGGGATGAAAGCGACTCTGAAATGTTTGCAATGCCCGATTACTCTCGATGGATATACGAGATAATGAAAAGTCTCGTCTATTTCAACGTTACGTTGTCTTCCGGCCCCATCTATAAAACGATATATTGAATTTATTGTATCTATATAATATGTATAATAAAATCCTACTGATATAAATTTTTAATCATTCATTTTATCTTTGTTTGATTGCAGATTGCCAAATGGAACAAGGCTACCGATCAGAAATTCAAGAGCGTGCACTCGTCGTATCACTACAAATGTTCAATTTAATATTGGAACGTGGTGTTTCATTATTGAAAGAGCAAATTGAGAAAGAAGAACGACCGAGACTTGTAGTTGATGAGGACATGCAGGTCCTACTGCCGGCTATCAAGGTATCATAAAAAAGCCAGGTGAACACAACGTTCACTTATACATACTCACTCTTTATTCACTACCACAATGATGACAATTGTCGGTTTATCTGGGCATAATAATTGATGAAACTCTCATTGAATGAATGGAAAGTTAATAATGTTACCCTCAAACATTTTTTATTTCTATTTTATTTTCTATTTTTTATTCATTTAGTATTTTTCTTGAGTTCTTCGATCCGATTTCTCCCTCGGCCATTTCCAACAAGGATTTATGAAGCGATGCACGGTTACACCCACGCTTCAAGTCCACTCTCGGTGGTCAATGTCAAAGAGTTTCTCCTCTGCTTCATTGCTCCGCCTGTTCTGCATGCGGCCACGGTGTCGTCGACTTATTATGTAACTGCAATACACACATGCACACATACTTCACGTGCGATTAATGCATCTATCGCGCGCTTGTAGAGTCCATCGATAAAATTCAGTGTCGATGACGTAGCGAGGCATCGAGTTAGGTATATTTATGTATATATGTATAGGTATCCGTATATGTAAATAGATAGTGATGAGAAAGAAGACACGGTATTTTTTTTCGTTGCAACGTCTTCGTTGTACGCGCACTCGGAGGATTCCTTCAGGCATTTTTCTTCGTCTTCTTTTCTCTTCTTATGTATATATATATCCTCTTGTATTTCATTCTCCAATCGCGGAAGAGAACCATAGCCGCCGCCGTGCGCTGAGATCGATCGTTGATCTTCCTATACGATACTTCATCGATATCTTCTTCGCAAACTCGTATGGTAGATAGCAAACTATCCGCATTTCATCGTTGGTTTGAAGGCAACTTCAAGCTCACGCGTGAGGGAAAACTATATTTTATGTGTAATACTATGTTTATTTTTGTTCATTTGAAAATTTATTCATTTTAAGGATGAGAATAAAGTAAGAAGGAAGAAGAAGAGAAGAAGAACTACGTGATGTCATCGTTGAATCTAGCAAGGAAATATTTTCCAACAATCTTGATCAAGTCCTTGATCTATGATGCGTCATCTTCAACGGGAGTTGAATCTTTTTTAGTTTTTTATTGTCTAGCTCATTCTTCATATTTGCAGTATTTGAGATGCTTATGATTGAAAATTAAGGGATTGATGTAAGGGTTTAATGAATCTGTGTATAGAGTGTTGGTAGATTCCAGCTGTGGATGGGCCGAGACTATGGAGTTATAATGTAAACCTTCTTCTGACTTTCACGATCATTAATATTACCGATAAGGAGTAACGTTAGCATACGAGGTCATGGTGGTAACACAAAATATATCATGTGTCAAGGATAGATGAATGTCCAAGCTGAGAGAACGAGTATGGTTGTGTTCGGTATTCTTGCCAACATCTCCTTTATGACTTATCTTTAGAATAAATAGATAAATTGATAAATGAGAGAATGAAACATCAGTAACGGAAATAATATAATAAATGAAGATGATGGTTATTTGCAGAATTTCACTATCAATTGGGGTCTTCAAGTAATAAGAAATTTTTTACATGTATAACGCTTCCAGTTAATTGCATCTATTTGTATCTTAATGGCGTTGAAGTTCTACAAATGGTATTAATTCTCTGCCTTCTTCAGAAATATACATTCAAATGTATAAGAGTCATATTTTGATAATTTTTTGGCGCAGTTCAACTCTATCTATCATGTAGATAATAACGCAGACTTGGGTCTGCGATGCATTTAGCCAATAGCTTGAGTATATGATGAACACGATAGTGGTTTTGATATTAGTTTGAACGGAATAGTCACATGCGTGTCATACAGAAGAAATTGATTCCATAGTAAATAGATTTCTCAATGGATATTACAGAATTATTAAAATTAGTTCCAGGACATGGCTCGTTAAATAAATATGATCAATTAATGAACTGTTGGAAATAAGTATTTCAAAATACGGTCCATATATATCTTTGTTTATTTTTTTGCGTGTTATCCAATTTGAAGGAACACAAAATTCAGGGATATTTGCCTATATTTTTTAGTTTGAGGTTCGCTAGATTGTAAAGCTTCTTAATTCACCGTAACATTATCCGACATTTTATTTTATGATATAACCGAACACTCACAATGTTAATTGTTATAATCTATGAGGTTCACACCGGACGAAGAAATATTGCATGTGCCGTTATTTGCACTCGTCCTTTTTCATTCGTAAACTTTGTCTGAGGTTTGGTTTTGGGGACCTTAAAACCATAAAACCACTCGCTACATTGCGGTTGCAAAAATTAAGAACGCAACGAGGAATATCTGAGATATTGTTTGAAATAACTTTCATGTCAACAAAATTTTTAAATATTTGAAAAATCTTGTAGAGCCAGGAAATTCACTAGTATTTAACAGTAATGGACTTGCACTATTTCTTGAAATTGCCTATACAAAATAATTCAAACTATTATAATACCTTTCAATTAAACTATCACTCCACACTGTAACAGTTCCCCGGAGGGTTCGTATAATCATTCTCTCCGGCAATTCAGATTTTCATTACATGAGATGATAGCGGATTGATGGGAAACTGTGAAAAAAAATATTTCTCACATTTGAAATCAGAAGAACTTGAGTGAATTTTATATTTGTGTCATGGCTGATCAATCCCAGTGCAACATTTGATGAATTATGAGATGAGCCGTTCAAAATTTTGATACCCAATATCTCTTCATGAAATATTAAATGTTTGAGAAATGATTTATTATTGTACGCCAATAAAAACCATCATAAATGAATGAAGAAACAGAATAAAAAAATTACTTTGAACTTTTTACAGATCTGGTGTGACTGGATGCTTTGCCACAGCGCCGTGTGGAATCCACCGCCATCATGCACAGATTATCGTGTTGGGTAAGAAAAAAATTCATTTAATTATTTATTTGCCCAACATAGTTTTAGCTATTATAAAATTAATTAAAATACTTCGTGGGTTTATCGTATCATTCTCTTGGATGGTATTTGGAGTGATACACCCTTGATAATATTCGCCTGATATTTTTCATAAAACTCGGTTGGAAGAATGCAAGCATAGTATATAATACAAGAGTGAGTAGCCAAATGTTAATTAAACTGAAACGTGGAATCTCCAATAAACCAACCGGAGAAGAATGAATAATTTCAATGTTGCTGATGAAAGGCTGTAGGACTCTATAGCGCGGTCGGTAACGGAAGGATTACGCCCGCTCACCAATAGATTACGCCGCTGAGTGGATTGGAATCGCCACCACACCAAGTTTTCAAACTTCATCAGAACCAGGAAGAAGCACATGAAGATAAAGAATTAAAAATTATCGTTGGACCTTTAATAACTGCAGGTCACACGCCATTCTGTATTCTTAGTTGGTATTTGACCTTCCGATAAAATTCTGTTTTTTGAAACACGGCAACAAAATGATAGAAACAAAAGAAAAATATTTCAAGGCCCGGCAGTATTATTTGATAGATAATTTGTCAGATAACGAATTTTGGTCAACTACTATTTTGCAAATATTTCATATTGAAAATGAAGCTCGTTGTTCGCTTTAACTCGGAATTCACGAAACAGACATATTCTCTTTCAGAAATAACTGAAATTATGGAAAGATAAAGCTTTAGATATCATTTTCTACAGATTTCACCTGAATCTCATCGATACAACAGCTTATATGCGTGTGGTAGTGAGCATGCAGAAAACCACAATTCCTACGCTTTACTGCACAGGTATTCAGTCAATGGTTATGTCCCGAGGATTTTGCTGTTATGATACTATTGAAAAAAAAATCATTGTACATTCGAAAACATTTTTACTTTGACATATTTTCACGACCAAAATTCGAAATGTAATGACGAAATCGACCAAAGTTGCTACAAAATAGGAGGCTGCCACATGTATCGCCCTCAACATGACAGATTGAACGTGATGAAAGTTCGTACGTTTACCTGTAACCTAGGTCATGGTCACGCCCGTGTATTTATATCTGTTGTTACAACTTTAACAAGATGCAACGTCAACAATTATCTAGAAGGAATGTATATTCTAGTCTCTCACATGCTCCCTCTTGAAATGAATAAAATCACTTGGTCTAAAGGTCATCGGAAGCTGCTGAGAAGATAATGATATTCCATCCTACGTGACCTGTACCAAGGACATCGAAGTAAAACAAATAATTTTTTTCCCGTGGCAAAATTGAAGGTAACAGGGTGTGGACATAAAATAACTTGTGCATCCAATTCAACTGAGACGAATCAAGTAGCCATAGTATCCAGTGCCATGAAGATAGGAGTAAGAAGAAAAGCAAAAGAAAAATAATGATAATAAAAATAAAGAACAAACTGCAGTGAAGAAGCTGCCTTCGCTTGTGCTTCTGCAGTCGCGATCGTCTGAGCGATGCAATCTATCGGCCATTAAACGAGTCCCAAGGCTCGCTCTCTCTCTTTCTCACTCGTTCTCTATCTTCCTTTTTTAGTTTTGCCCTTACTCTGTCTTTCAAAGACTCTCGGTGAAACAAGCGAGTAAAAGGATAATGCAGTGCGTGAATGGTGAAGAGAGATGTGTAATAATGAAAGAGAAGAGGGTGATGGAAAAGACAACGAAGAAGGAGAAGTAGAAGTATCAGCACACGGGGTTTTGCGCAACCAAACAGCCACTACTATATACTATCCGGCTGGATAAGTTAATTATTGTTTCTCGTTAACGATTAACAATTACGTGAGTCAAGCGTCGCCTTGGCAAGGACGACAAGCAGCGAGACGAATCGGATTCACGAGCGCATCATATAATACCAACGACTATATGGTCAGGCTTTTACCTATTTGCCTCTTTGCCTCTGTTGTTTTGACCTTTTACCATCGTACAATGATGATGACGATTCGCGCGCAATAAAACCGAGATGAAATAACTGAATAATCACATTTGACAATCAATTATCATTTATTTTTATTAATGGTTTATATGCTTAATTGATATATGAAGAAAGAGAAAATAAATGATGAATAGAATTAATAGAATTAATAGAATTAATGAATAATTAATGGGCAGTAATACTTAAAAATTTTTTTTGCTTCTTGCACTTTGACGTTTTTCAGACCACCGGGTGACGCTTGGGGTAGGCTAGCTATGATGGTAAATTTATTGGAGAAGTTGCCGACATATCTGCGAAAAATGTTGATCCACGGACGCGAAGCTATTGGTCGAGAGAACGGTGAGTGCTTCTGCTTCTTTACTACCATCACCGCCGCTAACATCACCATCACCTCCTTCTTTATTCCTTGTTACTTGAGATAACACGATTAGTCATCATTTCTCCCCGCGATAGTGGCACCTCTATTAGTCATAGAAGAACACACCAGGCAAGCCCGGTAATTGCCACTTGGATCGTAAATTGCATTAATCGAGTCTCGAAGGTGAGGAGGGATGAGCATATGAGAGAAAATGTTGGAAGGTAGATTAGCGACATAGTAGGCAGAAGGATCGATCGCAAAAGCAAAATGCTTCCAGACAACCGCACATAACATGTATATAGTGAAAAGAAAATATTATTGAGCATAGTGCGGTTGCATATAACGGTGAATTCATTCCATTTGCTTACACACACATACAGTCATACACTTGTCTCGGAGCGAAATAATTTTTTCATCGTCTCATGATTACAAAAATTGCCCAGCTTGTTAATATGATTTATAAAAAGTTAATCTGATGATTCATTTCATATAAATATATATCCCAATGATCATTATATCATTAAATTATTCGCAATGTATTTATTTATTCATATCTATTTATTTATTTGTACTGTGCCTTGGAACAGAATTAGACTTGGTGCGATTGCCTGAGGATACAACACTGTCTGGGTTCACACCACTCATGTCAAACCCCCAGGATGCCTTTTATTCATTAAAGACTGATGATATCGAAGTGGCACAAGTTTGTCTGAGGATACACAAGATACTATTTTTTGGACAAGTCTTCTTATGTGGACTTGAAATGCCTGTATTAAAATTGCAGAAAAGTGATTGTGGCATAAGTGAATATGTATCTCTCGTTGAGGCATCAAGCGCCAGTTCACCAAGTTCACCGCCAGAGCAGGTGAATTGATTAATTCCTATCATCCATTTGGACTCAAATTCGTCATACAGCATCACGACAATTGTATTAATTAATTTTGTTCTGTTGCAGAGCGATTCAGAATTGCTCGTTGATAGTTACAGTGAGGGTGAAGATGAGCCTGTGACGTCGTCAAAACGTTTGTCAAATGATTCGAATGCTGGTTCAGAGATTAGATCATTGATTGAACGTAAAGAAGAATTAGAAAGACGGCAAAGACGCCAGGAACGTCATCGACAACGAGTACAGGTAAGCTTATCGATTTCATTATTTTCATTTTCGATTGGTGATATTAATAGATTTTAATAAACATGGAAGACGTATGGGTCGTTAAAAGTTTGTGTCATGTTACAAAGCTAAAAAATGTAAATCATGAGATTACGAGACGACACAGAAACTTATTTCTTTTTTTTTCTTTCTCGCTGCCTCTATTCTCCTTTTTACTTCTACAGTGCAACATTTTTATGGCCTGTCGTACTAATGCCATGTATATTTATTGTCGTGTATTTTTTCTTAGCGATTGCTTGGTTTAAAAATTGAACAAAAATTTGTTGCAAATCAAAGTCGTAAAATGTTGACGTGTAATTTTTACAATAGAAACTCACATGAAATACACCCCAGGGGGTTTATTTCATTCCCCAAAGTGTCGTTCTTTTTTCGCTTATATCAAGTTTATCATCTTTCATTCCTGTATATATACATTTTTTTTCAAGTGATAAATTCACTTAGGCATTCACCCTGCCAGCTAAGGGAATCCACCTACTTCCACTCTTGTTATTTCTTCCGTCTCGCCAAACATTATCGTTGTCTTGTTATCGCACCTGCTACACGTCGCGACTTGAAACCAGCATAGAATTTGGGCGGTTCGGAGTAGATATATGGTTTCGATAGTAACGTGTCTGTGACACACCAGGATCATTAGTATCAGACGATCCTTATTCCAGAGACTTTATCAGTTCTTGGTATATAAATTGTACCGAAGAAATCATAGATAGGCATTCAGCGTTATGTCTCCCTTCAAATAAAATAATCCAAAATTGTAAGTGGAGAATGAATATATATGAGTAGTTAAATAAATTCATGCATAAAATGCAACTGGACTTGTATCATATTTACCAACAAGTCTCGAAAAATTATGTCACTATGTGAATATGTCTTGGTATTTACCCTCTGACTTATTTCCTCTCTACTGAGCACACGAGTTGCTCGCAGGCAAACTTGTCCTGAAAACTCGTTAAACTTCACACCGCAACTTTGTATCTATACATATATAATTCTTACCTTTGTGATTAATTATATGCCTGAATGCACAACTGAAAGAGAGAATATAAAAGAGGAAAAAATAGAATAATTATTCGTCACACCTGTCTCGTCACATTGGATTTTTGTATAACATAATTTTTGAAGTTATAATCAGTGAGGGAATTGGGTCGGTGGAATTTCCGCATCACGCGTGCGAATCCTCTTCAAGTCGTGACTAAACCTCGTCGAGTATCGTGGACTACTCTGTTGGATTTTTTTTTCTTTTCTTTCTTAGTTGTATTTACTTTCTTATTTTATTATTATTAACGGCGTGACCTGAACGCCCTGAGGAAAGAGGTTGCGCCGTTTGCGGGTGCGTCATTGAAGAATCCATGACTCTCAGCAGTCGGCAATGACCATACATATATTATAATTGACGAGCGGCAAGTGGACCTCGAACTTGACTTGAAATTGTTTGTCCAGTGCGAATGCAAGATACGTTGGCCAAAAATACATGATCTGGATCCTTTCAAATAAAATGTACAGCTCAGAATTTTATGCAAAAGTTTGTGAACGAATCTCAGGTTATGAACTAGCAGTACTGAGTGAATTTTATTATATGAATGCAAAACGAATTATGTAATTGAATTGACTCACATTTTATTGCTGATCCAATTGCAATGTTCACACATTGGAGAATAATGAAATTTTTTTCATAATTTCCATCATTCTCTAAAATATGTGACTCTTGGGTTTAATTTGGATCAATTTTTTACTCATTTATCTATTCACATTTCTCCAGTGGTTCATCACAAGGGTCGAGTCATGTCTGATATGGAATGATTTATGTTAGGTTATGTCACTCTCGATTTGTACTCAACCAAATTTCCAGCTAAAAATCCCGAAAAAATTTGTCTCTTCACATTCATCTCAATGTCAACTAATGGAAACAATCAAAAAACTGTTCTTTGACTCAATCATATTTTTGTCACTATTTTCTGGAAACTGACTTTGAAATCTCCAGCTGAGTTGAAGGATATCACCATAATTTGAAAATGTATAAATTTACTATTCCTCTCATTTCTCCTACATTCACTTGTGTTCAGATAAATCAGTTCAAATCATGGCATTATCATCAAATTCTATGATCTTGGGTGTTGCAAATAATGTAACGATCAAACGCTCCTCGATACAAATTCATACTCCTTCATCCTTTTCAGGAGTACAATACAACAGTATGTAAATTATAAGGGAAAATAATTCCAATGGAGTTGCGGAATGAATCTGTGAGCTTCTAACAAAAAACTTTCAAACAAATTGCAAAAATACTTTGAAAAAATAATAGAACAACAAAGCTTGGCACGCGCTAGTGATAATAAAAATAAAAATATATACTGAATTGATCAAGTAGATTTTCAGTGAGATCGTGTATAAGCGTTAACGGTGTGTGCCGATGATACTCAGCGCATACAATGGGATAGTGATTGCTCCTCATTCTTCCGTTCGCTTATTTTTTTCTCTTCTCAGTCCCATAAGCTATTTAAATTTAAATGCAGTACGGCGGCGGTAACGTTCCCATGGAATCACGAATGAATACTTTGATAATCGACAATTCAACAACCAAGAGATCATGTAGTATGAACCGAAAAAAAAAAAGAAAAAAATTCTCCCATACTCTGTTGTGTTTTGTTGAGTTAGAGAGAAAGAGAGATACTAAGAGAAAGAAGTGTGTGGCAAGAGGTATAAAAATTGCCAGAGGCCAAGCCATGGTGAAGGAGCAAAAAACATATATATGTATAGTCACTCTGGAGAAACAGCATCTTAGCACGCTATTTCACCTCTACCATACGACGCGTCTATTTAAAGTTTTATTACTCCAATTAAAGTCACTTCATATAAGAAGTTGTTTGGTGAGTTCGTGTGGACCATTGCTCTCATCACTTCAAATCGAAATTCTCCTTTTTTTTTTGTCCAACGTTCTAACGAAGGGTTAATTTTCTTGACACATTTGTCTATTTTCAAGCTGTAAATTCTGTATTATTCTCCACTTGCTAATATAGATGTTCGAGGACGAAAATTTTATTATGAAAAAGTTCAACGTTTCCCATCAACATATGTGTCGCCATTAATTTCAAATAATAACAAAACGCTGGGAAAAAAATTGACTTACTTAAAAATACAATTTTCTCATTTATAAATTGGTTGTTCGGAGGAGGATAAGAACAATAATGTTCGACGTCAAGTTATTAAGCTGCATAAAGTAATTACGCATTCGTTAGTAATTATAAGAGAGAGAGAGAGAAAGAATGAGTGGGGGAGAAATTATTTCGAGGCCGTGTAGAAGGTTTTGCAATTGATGTCCGAGAGTCTGAGCAAAACTGGAAGAATTGGACGAAGAAGCCAAGTGCGAGAGAATTCGTGCAAGGCTAATTACTCTAAACTAATTATACTCTATTAGCGCCGCTTCCTTTTATACAATCCGACTCTTACTGACACAGAGTGAATATTTCAGCGTGTATAAACATACTTGAACCCTTATAAACCTTGTAACTGATAGAAAAAATTTCTGATATTTACAAATATAACCAAAATGCAAATGAATTTTTTCGTATTTCAATTTTTCGTGACAAAGCTATTGGTGATTATGTGTAAAATTTGTCTGGGTGCTTATTCTTCTTCGTTTTTTCTTTCTTTAGGCGTTTTACGATTGCTTATAACATACAGTGACCTAACAAACTGCATAGCTGAATATATACGACGTAATATATCACTAAACCAACTAATTATGTACCGTTAGTTTTGCTCCTGCAGTCGTGATGAAGGATCAACTTCGCTTTAAACCTTTTGACCCCATCTAAGTCACGGTGGCAAACTTTTTCATTTTCGCATTATTAATTTTTCAAAGCGACATAACTGACCAAAATAACTTCATTCATAATTCATTGATGCTAAGTTATAGCACAATGAGAAGAGGAAATCTGTTATAAGACTCCCTCGACAAATTTTCGTTTCATATTG
Organism: Meteorus colon; assembly: GCA_030523085.1. Taxonomy (NCBI): domain Eukaryota; kingdom Metazoa; phylum Arthropoda; class Insecta; order Hymenoptera; family Braconidae; genus Meteorus; species Meteorus colon. Next base: position 91,959 of record JAPYZH010000088.1, read on the forward strand.
TCTGCGGACCAACACAATTTTCTTCAGGGTTGAAATGTATTATTCAAGCGTGCGTGTGTGAGGGCACGTCGAGAGAAATGAGATTGCCTTGCAACATTCACACACGCGCAGTACTGAAACGTACTTGCATTGGGGACTTTAATGAAAATTTACGATTTGACCAACTGATAAAATAATAATAATAATAACAATAAAAAAATATTCATGAGTATAGTTGCGCGGTGTTGTATGTGTGTGGTGGTGCTTCAAGGATTGTGAATATGAAATATCGCACTCAACAGCGAGAGTCGATAAATAATTCCACGATACTTTTATGTGCGATGTGCTTGTGGGAGATGAGGGAATAAATGACTAATAACTGCAAAACCACAGAGCAAAAGATAGAGATTATGTCGAGGAATTGTATTAAAAATGAAAAGAAAAATATATTCTGTCGTAAAAATGTACAATTCTCGATAATACTTCACTCAATTATATAATTATAATTCTACAGTGCTACTGGTGTTAATTTAATGATACTTTATTGGAAAAAAAATAAAATTCATCACCTTTACTGAAATAATTACGAATAATAATACTTGTGAAAATATAAAAAATTTAATTAACAGGAAAGATAAAAGTATTGAGTAAATATTCTGCAATACGTTTATGTATCTGTGTATGTGTATGTGGGTATGCATTTGATTCGAAATCGATGGCACGTGCGACGAATATCTGGTATAATCCTATTTACGTAATAGTTGGAGTAAAAATAATTCGTTGCAAACATCTGCTGTCCTCAGACACAAATGTATATAAATATATTTGTACATCTCGAGGCAAGGTCGTATTTCTTTATTTTATGTCAAATTCAACTGTGTTGTGAACTGTCGATCGTAAAATCCCACACAAGTACAAATGAACTCTTACGTGAACGAAATTCTAAATATTGTATATTGTGTTTCGCAATAAAAAAAGGAAATGGAAAAGTAATATGAACTTTGAAAGAAGAAAGCAATCAACTTTTTGATGATTGGACGAGTGTCTGAGTGTGCAGTGCTTATTCTAAGGCCATACAAACTCTTTTTATCTCTCTTCTGCTCCGTGAATTTCTATTCTCTCGTGCATCAAAGCATTGAAACTTTGAGTGAATGCAAAGTGGGAGATCATGTTCATCTCTCATGAGGATAGAAACACCCTCGTGTACACGTCTGCAAATGTATGATAACAACCCTGAACTCTTGTTGTTGTTTAACAGTCACAGTGTTGCCAATCTGTGACGTTGTATAGCTTTTCTTCTTTGTATAGTTCCTGTATTATTAAAGGGTGCAATTTGTTCAAGTGGACAAATCCATATGATTCAATATTTGGATTCTATAATTTACATAATCTTCATGAATTTGTGAGAACAATGAAAAATATCGTTATAGTCATAACTATGAAGAAATTTATGATAACAGAAGGGTAGTATTGTCGACTGATATTTTTTTGTCATCCACGTATAAGAAAATATTAATACATGGCAGTGTAGAAATTAACTGATATTTTCATTGGTTCGAACGTAAATCTTCAATACTTTGTCTCTGGTATTAATTCTTGTTCAATTTTGAAAATTATAGAGAATAGATAATTAACATTTCAAGATGATTTAAAGGTGTGTTCAGTGATCAAATTATTATGTAGTGAACAGAGTTGATTATACTGCAATTGATGTTTCGAAAAATTCATGTAAATATTCTCCTCTTCAAATCAAATTAAAGTTCAAACATTTTATAATATAATTTTTCATTTCATGTTCGTCTGCATTGATGTGTAAAATTGGATATTCGATCATATTCTTTTTCGAAATGGTCGAGAGATTTTTTCATGTTTTTCCATATCCAGTTATCGTGTTTAAAATGAAAAATTGAAAGAATAAATTGCAGAGCGATATTCCTCGATTTCATCCTGTATGTCCCAACAATTCCCACCATAATCCCAAATAAACATCCCCTTAATCCCAATTCCATTTTCGTTATCCATTCAAAATATATTAAAAACTGTCATCCCGTACCGTAGAGGATTAATTTGACTACAAGCAATACAATTACATATAAAAAAAAATGTAGAATCTCGTACACCACAGCTCACACATTACTATACTAGATTATACAAGTCACGTGTTTGCACCTGAATTTATCCCATCATTCAATTCAATCTGTCATTTAATTATCATATTTTATTCACAATACATGAGACGATGGTATAACTATTGCAAATATAACCTGCATCAGTCGATTCGATTGAGACTGAAGGGTATCATGAAAAGGAAGGCGCCACCCCTACATACATGAATGTGTTTGTGTATGAGCATGTCTATGTGTATGTTGTATGTATCCCGTAGCACGGGAATCGTATAATAAATCGTCGATATCAATTGCCCATCGCGGATATGTTGCGCTACTCACTTTCGACACACCTTCCTCGTAAACTATACAAGTTGCCGCGGCCGTTGTGCCGCACCAGAGTTCTACCAGACGACGGGATATGTATAGTTTCAGGGTCGAGGGAATTGGATCTGGAAAGGCGTGTATTTACCTTCCGGGTGAGATTTCTCATTAGCAATCCAACGAGATCATACTTATCAACTTCATGATAGTAGTCATTCGACTACTTTTATTTATTTTTATTCATCCTCTCATCTACTTCCTTTTTCAATTTTTCGTTATCAACTATTCATTCTTCTCCTCGTTTCTGTTGGATCATACATTATTTAATTCGGATTATTCAGGAGTGTGGAGTCAATTTTAAAAATTGCAGTGGGAAAATGTGAGGGTATTGGTGGCGCAGTCGAGAGACACACCAGAGGCCAGGTGCCCACAGCTGTCATCATCGATTTCCGTGGCCAATCATACACGTGGGTGTATATTATGCGCCTCGTTGAACTCTCTCTCTTGGCTATTGGAAGGCAATGAGAAAGATAGAGAGAGAAAGAAAGGGAGAGAGAGAGAGGATTGGTCTTGCTACACCGCAGGGAGAGTCGGTCTGATTTGCGAGAGCGTATATTGCACGTAGGCATCGTTGTAACGCAACAGTTGCATTTATGAATGCGATTATCGTTAATATATCATCGCGTATGCTAACGTAACTTCGTTAATTCCAGTCACAGTCGTACAGATAAATACATATATATTCAGTATTACTTTGTCGCCTATTTATTTTTTATTTCTTATCCATCAATTCATTTATTTTTTACTTATTAATTCGCATTCAAAGATCGCTGCGATGTAGCAATTTTCAATTTATATATAAAATACATTATTTATTGATATTGATCTCACGATTGATGCAATTTGATATCATCTGATTTTACATCCATTCTTTATCATACTGACGACTATTAAATAATAATAAAGGATAGGTGCGATGGAAGTTTTATCTGTAATCGACGAAATAACGGAATGGCGTATTTTGCCGCGTCATAAAAATAATCCTCGAACAATTCGACTTGTTACGAGCAGTAATATATTCTTATCATTATATCATTTATTGAAAAAACTCTTATGAATGTGAGAAAAAAATCGTTCATTTGCTTTTTCTTCTTTTGTGTGTGGTGGCTGTGTTTCCATACGGTATAATTTTTTAATATGCACACGCAGGCGTTGAGTTGTGCGTGGGTTTTTGGTGCGTGATTCGATAATAGACGGAAAAAAAAAATATACAACTGGTGAACGATATATGAATATACAATGTGAAATGGAGAAATATCGGTACTCGATTATGAATGAACTAATCGTTTCAAAAAATTTCCACCGACAAGAAATGCTCATTTTTGTTTTTATTGAAAAAAAAGAAGGAAAAAATGTGAGGTGGATAAATGAAAGACTTGATGAATGTTGCATTGTTGCCAAACCCATTCACCTATGGAGTATTTGCGATATTGCCAATCTAGAAAATCATCATCTGTCTATCAATTCACTTTCTCCCTTCACGATTTATATGTATACGTATATCATCACCCCCTGCAATAACACATCTACTAGGCAATTTTATTTATTCTCTCTCATTCATCATGTTTCAGGCAATTCTACAAAAGTCATCCGTATCGGTGGAAATTGAAGTGAGGCCACGTCAGTTAGTACCGGACACCAATTGCTTCATCGACTATCTGTCCCAATTGCAGTGCATCACGAAAGCAATGTCTGGCGCACAGCCGCTATTTACTCTGATGGTCCCTCTAGTTGGTGAGATATTGAATATCAATTATTTTTAATTTTATCCATCAATTCATTGTGGATCAATATCATCATCTTCATCAAGATAGAATAATTTGGTGATAAAATAGTCGGAGACATTGCATGGAAATGACAGCATGGAAATTGAATATCAAATGAGTTCATGAAAACTTGGATAGAAAGAGTTTAAGAATTCATTATTGTATGATATAACCATATGAAGAAATTAAGTCAGCTCCACAATGAAGGAAAGAAATTATATTGTTATCTGTTCTTCATTTACTTTTGTCGAGTGTGCACACGGAATAATTCAACTCTAATATATACTACGTCGATATTTCCTGCGAAAATGTAATATATTGATTGAAACACTCACAATCTACTCTACGATGGCAAGCACCAGATACCTTCATCCAATCTTTCTGACATAATTTCTTTCCCAATATTGTCTTATGAAAATATTGAGACTTCTATTGCAACAATACTGATTTCGTCTTCAAAACCCATACATGTTTTCATTGGAATCTGTTGTGAATTCATTTGGATTCTGGATCTACGTCACAAATAAGTCTGATACAGTTTTTGATCCTCCTGTTGAGAGTTACAATGATCATAATATTTATTAAATTAATGTATAATCTATTCATTCATGCATGGAACAGCGATTTCATGATTCAAAAGCCTTTGTTTCAGTTATATCAGTTATTAACCTATTGCAAAGTTGATATAACAAATATTTACACACATGTATCAAAAGAACTCACTCTGGATCACGGAATCATCTTTCAATTTTCATCTTTATCTTAACATCTTCCTCTTTTAGTACTTTCTCACACAAAACCAGTGCGGAAACATGTGTTACCTTCCACATAACAGGTGTAAATATTTGAATCTGTGATAGCTTTATGATTCAAAAAAACAAAGAGGAACCAGCAAGCCCGTGAATTTTTATTTCTATCTTCTCTCCCCTTTCCTTCCCATCAGCCGGATGCGCTCTGGTCCCTAGGGAAGGAAGTGGCAGTTTGTCACTGTCACAACTAAAATTTAGGGGAACAAACGCATTCTGATCGCGGAACTAAATGGGGGAAGATAGACGCGCGGAGGGAGATTAAATTGCGAAATGTCGATTTGCTCCAGTGCTCAAAAATATTTCAAATCGATACATTGGTATCACGATTATAACGCTGATGTAATATGGAAGAATCGATATTGAAAGGTCGTTTTCATAAGGCATCTAACCGATAGTTATATTCTTGCTTCTTATTCAATACAAACACCTGTTCAATTTTTCAATCGTGCGTTGACATCATCATTATCATCATTTGCGCATCAGCGCCTTCAAATCTTGCACGGTATATAACAACAACAATAGCATAAAACAGCGATAGATCATTGGGTCATAATCATTTGGTGTAGACTTTCGTATATACATTCGTGAGAATGAATGGTCTTTATTATCATGGTATTTCTTGTTGAGTTTCGTTTCCTGGTCTTTAACTACCCGACAATTGTCTGCGCAAGCAATTTCGTCATGAAAGCAAATCAATTTTAGAATTAGATTCTTAAACGGTTTATGCTAGACATGTTATATAGGCTCTCTTTTTTTTCTCATTCTCTTGTTAGCTACATTGTTTGGATGGCAGTGGACCGTTAGGCAAAATTAATTGTTAATTCTAAAAATATTACAGATTGTATTGAAAAAATTTGAACGATTTGCTAATGATAATATATGTCAAGGTGATAACGAGCAGGCGGCAGGCGTGTCAACGTTTGGAGAATTATTTTAATTATCCGATAAATCGAATTAGAGGCGATGATGTCGAGGAATATTGCGACGATCATCGTTGTCATCATCAATTCATCATCTTTATCATACCTACAAAACATTCTAGGATATAATTTTGACTTTGGTATATTCAATATATCATTCCTATTTGCATTTATAGTGTTGCTGTAATAGACAAGACAATTACAACATTCATTCAAGTTATATGCTGAACATAAGGCCTTGGAACATAAATCTGAATACCGTTCTATTTCACAGTGACTTTTATTATCAGACGAATTGAATTTTGTTCTTCATTTTTTTGTGATGGTACACACGGTTCACGTTTTAAAGTGCCCGTGCGCTTTGGAGTAAAAAGTATTCTTCTTTATTCTCTACTCAGCTCTATATTATTTTTTATTTTTCCTCTTTTTTTTCGCACCCTCTCGACGCCGTAAGGGATTTAGTTTCGAGGATGAGAGTGGTAAAATTCTCTGAACCACTTTTTGTCGAGCTCTTTTAATACAATATCTATTCAAATGTAATTGAAGGTATTTTTTTTTACATCTCGAGCTTTATGTACCATTCGTCGTTTCTTTTTAAAATTGAAAATCTCATTAAAATACTGATTGTATATATGAATATAAAAGAAGATCGTGTTTGCGATACACGGGAAAAATAATGAGTACTCGTGCGGAATCGAAAAAAATGAGGGAGTGGAAAGATTAATAATGTACGTTAAATGTCGTATTGTAGTTGAGAGCTTTAAACTCCATCCAATTGAAGAACATTTTCCGAGATTGGATTTCTGTTTGTAGGACGAGTGGAATAAAGTGGAGATAAATAGAGCGGAAGGGAGTAAAGCCTCCTCTTGTCTCCTACATCAGATTGAAGTTCGGAGAACGTTGAGCACCCTCAATGCAAGCTACCATATCTACTCCAAAGAGTAGCTGGGAATCGATTATCGGTTATCAAGAACTATAATGGTGTGTGGATGTATGTGTGTGGGTGTTGGAGGGTAGTGGGAAAAAATGCAAGAAAAACACGTCTGCGTGGATAGGGTTGGAGAGACCACTTGGTCGCTACCGATTTATATGCGCCAGATGCGGCAACACGATCTCTTTTTATCGTCTTTCATTGTTTCTCATTCAAACGAACGCAAAAAAAAAAGGTTGGATACGGGAAAAATAACGAGTGGAATAGGAGTATGTTGAATATATTTGCGATGAGGATGCAACCACAAAAATTGTTGGGCATTCACTGTATGATATTTGTAAACACGAGGATTCAATATTGATAGCTGTATTATCATATGAATGCTATTGGGGATTAATTTTCATTTTTAGTATATTGTTTTATCATTCTGATATTGATTTAGTTAGAGTTTCGATTGATGCTGCTGCTATTAAGTGAACTGTGTATAGGTGAATTGTCTTCTTTTTACATTTTGTCGATGAAAGAATAACAAAACTACAATTCGATTCTTGTTAGTCTATATATTCAATGTGCTCATATGAGTGCGTTGTACATTCCCTCATGAAGACAAATTTTTGAGTGATTTCATTAATGACTGGAAAGAATTTCAAATATTTTTCGTGCACAATCAATTATGAGGTTATAAAATTAACCATATTAAATTTCTTTTACCAAATGATTCCTATCAATCGCAGTTAATAAGCTGTAATTGATGAGAATGGTGCAATGGATATATAATTTCCTTTTCACGATTGGATACACTGGTATTGACGATTGTCTTCTGATTTAATTGTTCTTGTCAGAGTTCATCGCAAATTCAATTACAAGCGATATTATTCCAAAGAACATTATACGGGGAGATAGTATTTTCCCTTTGTATTCTTTTCAATAATCAAACTACCCTGGATCGCTGCACATGATACAAATACTCCATAGTACTCCGAGATTTAAATCATCGCGCTTGCATCACCTGCATGTAGTAGAGTCATATAAAAAGACATCTAACAATTCGTTTTTGGATTGGCCTGAGTATTTGTTGTAGACCTGTTTGGTGGAAGAGAACAATCTAGATTCCAGCTGAGTTCTTAGAAAATTTACTCGTCTTATCGATCCAGTAAACAAAATATGTTACATTGATGTCGTTTAGCTTCTGCTTATCTGTAAAAAAAAAATATCAATCAACATAGTTGAGAAATGAATAAGTCAGTAAATAACTAAATGCTATCAATACACAACAATTATTGAATGAAATTTATTCATGCCACAAAGTAAGATACGAAGATAAGTAGACAGATGAAAATATAATAAAACATTAAGTGAATAATTTCAGATTTTTTGGAGTTATACGTAACGCGAATTCATCGTGGGTCGTGCTTTGAATCAATAATTCAATCACATAACTGAACCAACTTGAAATTCTACAGAACGTTTTTTCGATGTCCATTATATAACTTGATTTTCAAGTACACGTTTCACAATACTTAAAAGTACAATAAGTATTTTAAAATTTATCCCCCGTAACACATGAAGTTGAATGAAAAAAATCCACCTACTCGTAAATATCGACGTCATCCAAACGATCCTCCCTGGACACGTCTTCCCAGTTCTCTCAAGTCTTTTACTTCAACAATTCCCTGACTACATTTATACACAATATACACTTATATTCATGCAAACATATATGTATATATACGCACAGAGAAGTGTTGTGTGCGCGTCGGTTATATTGTTGCACCCCTGCTATTTCTCCTCTCATTCTCATCCTCGGTCGGGTTATTTTTATTCTTTTTCCATATTTTTCATCTGGTTTTATTACATCGTGGCGCCCGCGAGGCCGAAAAACGAAAGTGCGCTTTCATGCAAAATCGGCCCCAGTGCCGCCCTTTGACCCTCAGCCGCTCTGTCTGGTTGTATGTCCATACACATACGAATCGTATGAGAAAGACAGTGGAATGGAAAATAAAGAGAGAGAGTAGAGGGATCATGCGAGAAAGAGAGTTGATATACAAAGAGGTTTATACTACGAAGAGAGGGCTGCACAACGGTGAGTTCACAGTTAGGTTCTCACGGCTCATACATGAATGCATGTGTGGGCACGAGGCGCGAGCCGATTGGCTGCCAGGCCCCTGACCACGACTCGGGCGTGGGCGATGGCTCTCTTGCACACAGAGTAAAATGAGAAGTGAAAAAGAGGAGAGAATGGGTTTTGACCCCGTGTCCTCTTGTCGGGGTCCTTTGAGACCAAAGCCCATCCCAGAACTTTAGGATTCTCAAGATATTCATATGAAAATTAACAGGGAATTTTTTACGACCCCAAGAGGTCATCAATAATTTTGCAACACTTCAACTTGTGCTTCATTCACTATTTATAGGATGAAAACAAATGGCAACCTAAATATTTGTATTATTTTTAATCGACTTATGTGAAGTGGTGGAATTTGTGACAATTCGATTTCAGTATTCAGTATTGGTTCATTGGGACAGTCCAATCTGAATTCAGGATTTTAACGTTGAAATTTAGAGTATGGACCCTGGTTTTATATGACTTTGAGAGTTTCATTCTTACAATTTAAATTCTCCAACATGAATTTGTTATTTTGGGATTTGTCATTATTGATTGAGGTTTGGGAGCAGTGGTCTTGAAAAATTATGTTTGTTGGCGTTTTTGTCTCGTTATCGTATTTGAATTATTTTATGATTTTGTTTCATCAATTTGGTTTTCATAGAAAAATTTTCACAGATGACTTGAATTTCGTATTTACATTGTGATGTGTTTTGACATGATTATCAAAACTAACTTGTCACCATCAGTCGTTTTGACATATTTATCTCAATACTTCCCTCTTCTCATTCATTCTCACTAATCCTTTTTGTTCTCATAATGTGTTCATATTTTTTTATAGTCTGGTTTATGTTGATCATTTTTCTCTAAGCATGTTTGCGGACCAAACATTTTCACACGAATGAATATGCCTATCAGTGTCTACGTCATTTGCACGCTATCCTGACTTTCTTAATCTCCAAATAAGATAATTCGTTCCACATCGAAGATTATCTGAGTATATTAAACTTCGAGTTTAAAATTATAGCCATTTCATTTCATCCAAACCCAATAGGCTGTCAATTCCACCATTCGACTTTATTCTGGCCTGATGTGGGTGCTCAGAATTTAATTTTTGTGTTTATCATTAATATTAATCCATCAGGATAATACTTCAGAATCAAAAATCACGAATGAATTTCGATTTCTCATATGGCGTTCCGCAGACCAACTTTCTTCGAAAGTGAAATGAAAATGGAAACTAGTTCAATATTTTTGATCTGGTTTCGGATCGGAAATTTCGTTCTTGAACATTCGCGTCAATGGATGAAAGTACTTTCGAATCTTAATCTTCATATTATCATAACTTACTTAATACAGATTTGTGATATCAGCCACCTAATGTATTTCCTAAATAAATTGAAAGTGAGATATTAAAAAAGAATAGGCTTGACTAGTGAGCTGAGTGAAAGAAAGTGATATGAATTCTGAGATTGTGATAACATTACAAATAAAAAATAGTTTGTTATTTGCGTATAAAAATTCCGTCACTTTCGAATTAGCCGAAATATAATTGTATGATAATGATCGATCACTTTCGATGTTTCTACCTGTGTAGTAAGAGATTCGGAAGAAAATAATTTGATTGTATTGACGCTGATGGAAATTTATTAAAGAGAAGTAATAACTGGCGCGGGTGAATGTTGAGCAGAAATTTAGAAGCACAATTCAAACATTCTAGATAAATCTGATTTCACTTTTTTTTCATCCATTAACAAACAAAAGTCTTGTATAGCAGAATCCTTCGTCTCCAATTCACTCAACTTTAATCCTATACGAAACTGCATATTTTTTACTTTATAAATGGATTCTCAAATGAGATAATGCAAATGTGGAAGGATTTTCATGTGTTAGAACAGAGAACCAGAAATTCCTCCACGTGTAATTCTATCAAACTCAATGGAACTTTATTTAAAAACGAAGAGCAGAACATTTCCATTAAACATCGACATAATCAGCTCTAAGAAGATTCTATGTATATATACGCAGAGCTCGTTAATTTGTTTATTGAAGTCGTGTTTAGCTTTAAATCCCATTTTCGTCCATCGGAACAGTATGAAGAGGAATAAAGAAAAAAAACCTCTTAGCGTCATCCTAATGAACGCACTCGAGTTTGTCTCTGTTAAATAATTAATACAACAAAATGAGAAATGTAAATTGAGTGAGAAAAGAGGAAAAAGAGAAAGTGTGACCAAATGTTTGGAAAGTGAGACCCTTTTTGGTCCGTTACGTAAATACTCACTGAAAATTCCATCATCGTTGTTGTCGTTTCTGGCATTCAGTTCACAAGCACCCTTTAAAGCATTTATATTCATATCCAATATCAGAATTTCAAATTTCAAGGGTGCACGAGATTTCCACTCGATGCCTACTTTTACGTGACAACGATTGAAATGGAATAAAAAACTCGTTCCATCATCATTTTTATCTGTGCTATTTAATTTCTTTTTCTGGTTGCAGTATTAAATGAACTTGAAGGTCTTACACGTGGTGCTGATGCGAGAGATTGTCCACCAGCCTCAAGAGCAACATTAAATCCTGAACACATTGCTCGAGTTGCAGCATCTGCAAAATCTGCATTGACTTTTGCACGTAGTCGAAATCCAGCGATTAGATGTTTAACAACACGTGGTACTGTATTGTCATCAAGCACATTCACTGTCGAGGAGGACGTGACAATGGACGGATTGGTCAGTAATGACGACAAGATTCTAGCAACTTGTCTAAGTTTGTTCAAAACATCCAATAAAGAACAAACATTAGCTGGCAAGTACTTTTATTCTTATTTCAACTTTACTTTTCCTATTTTCTTTATTTTAATCAGAATTCAAGGTGTATATCTCACGATCACACAATTTAATACTGTGTAAAAAGACAATCTCATTTGTTTTTATGTCATGCGTGTTACAGAGGAGGGCCAACCACGACGCCTCAGGCGCGATGTAGTTCTACTGACTGAAGACAGGAACTTGAGGGTTAAGGCATTGGCACGTGATGTGCCCGTGAGGGAAGTGCCTGACTTTATCCAGTGGGCTGGTCTTGGTTGAGCAAGGTAATAGAACGCGCGTTCGAATTCACTCACTCGTAAGAGAAGGAAAAATAAAAAATTATAGATATTGCAAAAACTTGTAAAACAGAAAGAAAAAAAAAAAAAAAAAAAAAAAGAGGAAAATGAGGAAATCGAACAAAAAAATTTGGAGCGACAAATGAGAATTTGATTAGAAAAAAATATCACTGCGTTAACAAGTGTTCGTGCATTGAAGAATGCGATTCTTCTTCATGTAAAAGTGAAATCGGAATAAATAATAGAAGTGAGCAAATACAAGAGAGCATTTAAGAATGAAGACGTTTACATGGATGCAGTTGTTAGGAAGAGAAAAATTTGTGGTGAGTTCACTAATATTGTTGTTAATTGATTGCAGTAGAAATTTTTGTTGTGTAAGGTGAGAGTGTGGCCAGAAAAAGAAGAAACATGATTATATATCTGAATAATTACATTATTTCTTTTCTCCTTTTTTCAAAACGAATTCAAATAATCAAATGTAGTCTGAGCTGTTGCACTGAGTATCGTCACTAATTATGATCGTTCCTATATTCTTTAGAAAACTTGATTCATAATACAGAAAAGAGGGGCACTAAGGAAGAATAATAATTGTTATTACTAATTACTTGTAAATTATATGCCAAACATATTTTTTTACTATAATTTTAAAAGTGGTTTCCGTATAAAAAATGACGCAGAATTTATTCGAAGATTGGCAAATACGAGAGGGGCGTAAATCACTTCATTTCGTCAGACGCTTTTGGTTTATGAATAAAATGAATTAATATTTTCTAATGATGGAATGAATATCACGAACAAAATTGGTTCATAGCAATGTTGTGAGAAATTGACAGGAAGTGGCAATGAAAAGAAAAGAAAAGAAAAGGAAAAAAAAAACAACTACGTAAAAATGCTCTCTCTCGATTCATCGGAAATAGTTCTTATGAATGGTACATCCGATCGTGCGTTTATCCTGTTAGCGTGATTTAATATGCTATTAATTAGATGCTCTAATTAATCAATAAATTGATTAATTGACCCATCAATGAATCACTTTCCTCTTTCTTTTTCGATAGTAGGATAAACAAATCAATTAAAAGTGTAGGATAATAAAGTAAGAAAAGAGAAGAATAAACAAGATCAATGGGACTTTTATATATACATATAAATGTATATATATATATATATATGCGGTACATGTGTTTTACACATAACGCAACCACCATACTTTGTATTTTTCTTACGTCCAAGTAACTAAAGTTAAATGAAATGCACTATCATTATGATATGAATAAATAAATGAATAAAAATTGGATCATGTTAGAAATTAGAGCGATGATTAAGAGTGTCAAGGGCAGTTATAGATTTTATCATTTGACCATAATAAATAGAAATCAATTGAAATTGTATCATGAACATACGTTTTGATTAAAAAAAATTATGGTTTACACGTAATTTTTAATGAGTTTGAGATAATATATATATACATATATATAATCTCAAGAAAAAAATACGTGACGGAGGATGTTATGGTTGATGTTATTATAACATTGACGAGTTATTTAGTGATAATTTTTAGGTAGAAATCTAATAATTACGAATTTAATTTTAATCATTTATAATACGAACATTCCGACAATACAAGCGCGATGTTTGATGATGAAAAAATCATAACAAGAATATGTTGGAGAAACGTATGAAAAGAACTCGCTTGTGGATTATTGTCGAACTTCATGGATTCAATGAACACGTAAATGAACGAACAGTAGTTGAAAAATGAAAAAAGAACAAATGGATTCATGTTTTTTTTTCTTTCTTTCCAATGAATTATTTACTTAATAACAATGTGAATCTTTACATATGTGTCCAATATTGATGAATTATAACAACGTGGAAAATGACATCATTTTTGCTTTGACGAGTTTTTATAATGGAGTATAAAGATTAAGTAATTTTTTGAAATTTGTGAATCACTAATATAGCCTCTGCTCCTATTTTACATTCATTGAACACATATTACTTACAATTGCCTAAGGGTGCAATAGAGAAAAAGAAAAAAATGAGACGTAAAACAATATTTATTATATTCGCAATTTCAAACTGTTATTGTTCCATTACTTTTCTTTCTATTTGCTGATTTTCTGTCGTTATATTATCACAATCCTCCCTCATGTCGATGAAATATGTTCCCACCAGTAGAGTAATTCTAGTTTTCAAATTATAAAAAAATATAAAATAGAAAAAAAAAACAAAAAATAAAAGAGATAAATAAGAAAAAACTACAAAAATGAGATATTTAATGACCGCAAAATCATCTCACCATAAAATTTTTCCTTTATTTTTACGTGCAACAATTTCTAATTAAATACAAATCGCACTGTCCCAATCCGCCATTAAAATAAATTAGCGTTTCAAATAAATTGTTAGCTTAAATAAAATAGATATATGGGTGTTAAGGGTTAAGTATTTAGGTTTTTGTTATGTGTATAAACGTGTATGTGAACTAAACGATATTTAGCTTGTCATGTGTCTGTGCTTTGGTGTTTTGTGTGTTGTAAAGTGGAGGTGCAGCTGTGGCTTGAGGCGGTCGCATCGCGTGGCAAGGCCCGTTGACACTTGCGACCCCGTTACGTCTATGGCGCACAGCCTCTTCTATGATCGTTGGCAAATACACACACGCACACGAGTGCATTACAACTGTGCGCAGGTACTCAAGTAAATACACACAGTGCGGAGGTATGTAGGAGAGCTATAGCAGTGAGGAGGCCACTACTCGTATGCTTTCTCACTTCAACTGATCGCGAGAGGAGAAGGCCCTTCTTCAGCTAGGAACGCTTTTTTCATTACTCTTTTTTTTTCCTTACTTTTTTTTTTATTTTACTAAAGGTAGAGAGAACCGTTAGCTTTCAGCCTTCCTCGTAACGCCCGTTTGATAACGCGCACGTCGTCGTACAGTCGTGTACTCTCTGTGTGTACAATGTTCATTCTCTTTATTTACTTGTCGTTCAGCTTCGCCTATATATTCATTTTTTCCTCTCCTATCTTTTTTTTTCTTTCTTTTTCCATTCCCTTAAAAACTTGTGTAACTGATTGAGTTGGTCATAAGTTGTTGGATTGTGTTGCATGTTAATATTTTATCTCATCAGGATTAATTCATTCATAGTAATGAAAGAGCAAAGGAATATCGGGTTGCGTTTTTAAAGAAGGCACCGCCCATAACTTCTAAGTAGCAATTAAAGTTACGAAAGGAAGAAAAAATACTAAAAATAAAGAATTAGAAGGAAAAAAAGGATGAAAAGAGTGGAGAAAAAAAAGGAGAAAGAATTTTTGCCGTCCTCAGCGTCTGGTACTTCGGGGAAGTCGGGCGTCGCGCCAAGCGCCGGCAAGTTCAAGATCACAGGGTCGTTGATCGTGTGTGAATAGACGAAGACGTCTGGCGGTGGGCCAGAATGAACATTGCCCATTTTTCGTGGTAACACACACACGCACACGTACACATAGAAACTACGCATAATATAAACCGCCTTCTATATTTTCGCTTTTTCATTTCTGTCAAATCAGCAATTAAATTTCTTCAACGAACGAAAGGAAATAAGAACAAAAATCAAATCGCTGGTTCAATAGACATCCCGTGGTGAGTGATGTTCATGAACTTGAAAAAGAATTCAGCAATTGATCTTATTGTTGCAAAATTTTTGCGGCAGTAAATTTGTAACGAAGTTGATGTTAACACGAAGTCGCGTCTAGTTTGTGGTAGAATACAAAAGGGTTAAAGCCAAAACCATAAAACCAACCCTATGCCTCTTTTCACATTCTCTCTGCATAAACATATGATATGGGCACTTCTTGTACAGTTTTCACACCAGTTGTTCACTCGTACGAAACTCTGGCTACAATCAAAACGTCCGGGTCAAAGCTAGACCACACAAACATACTCGTAATTTGCAATAAAATTTCTCATACCTATTTCTTTGTCAATTTCAGTTATCATTTATGAATTAATTCTTTATTCACCATCGATTGTCAATAGTTCTTTTTAAACTTGTTCCTTCTCCAATTCTGTTTCTCACACTCTTCTTTGATCCCATCGTACTATTCAAATGTCAAAAATTATTTTTATATTTTATACAACACTTATGTATTTCACATTTGTACAATATGTCTATGTGCAACCCCATAGCGGTCATTGCGGGCGTATATGTCGGTGTGATATTCGCATCTGAGGGTTATAAGTCATAGATTAGATTTGGATCGGTTCTTCATCCATTGTATGCGTATCTGCAACAGAGAGACAATGCCCCAGTGAATCAAGCCCACGATCAGTGGATCTGGATGTGTTCTACCTGTATGTCTTATGCATGTATGCGTGCATACATATGTGTATGGGGCTCGAGGAGTTAAGGGAAGGGGGAGGAAGAGGAATATTTTCCTTCGGAGCCGCAGGGCACTTTGGAATATATCCAAGAGCTTGGATATATTCGCATATATATATAACAATACGATAACACATTTATATAATAACCTTTCTGCGATCTTTTATGAAACATACTAGCGCGCGTGCGTGAGGTTTATATTACATGCGTAACGTGCGTATGTGAGATGTAACTGCGAGTCACGCGCGTGAACCCAGACCTTCATGAATTTTTTCGTTATTTTTGGACGATTATTTAACTGTCTTTTTTTTTCTTTCTTTTCTCCGTTTTTTGGTGTGGTTGATTTTACTTCATGGTATAAATTTGCAACGGTCAATTATCAGGATGATGTAAATACAATCGATCACGTAAACTTGACTCGCACAAGCTACGCTGCATACTAATATCAACAATCATTTATATAAATATTTATTTATCTTATATTTCACCCAGGTGGTTCAATTTGTTCACGCATGATGGAATTTTATTCGATTTCACGTAACTATGTAGGTAAAATAAGAATGATGTGTGAATGCAATGCCAATTGTCTGGCACTGATAAAAAAAAATTTACCACTTCGGTTTGGAATACTATGAGAGAGTTATTCAAATTCCGCAAGATTTACCTGACATTTTTGTATTCCTATGTTTTCTTTTATCTGATTCTGTTCAGGGGCCAGGTGAATTTCATTCTTGGTGCCATCGAATGGAATTTACAAGTTTTTGGAAAATTTTCGATTTTGTCAATTGTAAAATCATTTTTGACAACTAGATTGTGACTGTGTTAAATATTGATGCTACATTGGTGTTAGTTCACAGGTAATGGAAAAGAGCCTGAAAATACTATATGGAATACGTTTATACATTTGCATTAATTTTTATTATGATCAATGTTTTAATATAATATGATTTTCAGTGCATTGCAATTTATAGCTCACAATGTACAAATATTTTTCCAGTATTACGCAAACGACATCTTCTGAAAGAACTGAATGAAATAGCTACGATATCAAAATTCTCACAAGAACAATTAAATATTGATAGCTTCTTTAAATTGGAATTGCATATTGAAAAGCTCGAAAAATATTTCGTGAGTTTGATACTATAATTTACTATTGGTGGACATGAATTCTGGTACAGAACAACTGATAATTACCAATAAGGTCATCGATGGGATGATTAAAACTTTGTTATTGTTAATTTTAAACGTTTTTTCTTTCTTGGTGATTTCATTTTATACTTGACCAGAAAATAAGGGCTTATTTTGTGTCTCGCAATCGAATTTAAAATGAACTCGACGAAATAGACTCCACTCAATTCATTTGTTAATGGGTAATAATTTTTCTTCAAAATCAAAATATATCGACAAGTAAATTCGTATTGTAGAATATAACGGTAAACCGGAAATGTTTCACAATATTGAATATACAATTGAGGCTTTATATTGTAAAAATTTTACTCCCTTTGTGTGCATTTAATTCCTGAGCCCTGATGTATTACATTTCAGTCTGATACAAATGCAAGACATGCTCGAAGAGTTCAAAAAGTGACAAAAATATAAAACATTGCATTTGCAGTTTGTGCACAACGTCAATACTATCTGAATGCAATTTCAATTGCCTTACATTGGAAAAAAATTCCCACTCGAACCTCAATAATGATTCTTCAGCCTTATTCAAATTCCATGAGATTCACTTGGAACTTTATTCCTGCATCACCATTACTTTTATCTAAGTTGGAAATAATTTATATCTATCTATATCGTTGATATTCTTGGCTATTGAGTGGAACATCGAGACGCCTCCTCTACTACCGATATGCAGTCATCGTAAATTGTTGGGACGCCAAAGAGGAGCGGCGCCAAGTCCAGTGGCGCCAATATATATACTTACTGTGAGGACGATAGCTAAGTACACAAGAGCGTACACAAGAGCGTACACCAGCGCCCTTGTCATGCACTGGAACGCACGAGCATAGTTCTCACGAGTAGAGTTTAAATGCACGCGTGCGTGTATTATACATATAAGTGAGAGCACCGATTGATCGCGTTGGCGACAATGACGACGATTTGCATGAGTGCAGAAAATTTTCTCGATGGAGGGTGAATTGCATGAAATTTTACACGCACCATTGCTGTATTATTCGAGTCAATATGCAATATATTGAGATGAAATAAAAGTCGCTTATTTGCCATACATGCAAGAGGCCCCTCGGTGTGGTCGCATCCATGCGTGAAGCTAGCACGGACTTGCCATGACAAGTCGCGCGCGCACACAAACGCGCACACAGTTGCTCGTATTATATAGTTTTGCACTCATTTAAATTACTCGCATAGGCTCTCTCTACTTTGCTATCGTGCCGACAGGTCGCCCAGAGTGTGTATATATATCATCTTGCATTTTTACCAAACACTTTTTCTCCTTCTGCTTCTCCTTCCGTAAGAGATTTTATGTATAAATAATCCGTTCTCATCTCTCACTTTTCGCCCGGTTCTTACTTCCGTCATGGAAATTAAGATTTGAATAAATAGCTTTACATGCTTTGTATATATAATGTGAATCAAATTTTTATCGCGAACGTGCACGAGCGGCGTTTCTTGATGTTTTGTATGTATGTAAGAGGCGTGCAGTTTCTATGCACGTGATTAGATATATTATTCTTGAGTAATTAATCTTTACAAAGTGACATCTTTGGTCTTGTTGCTGGGTAGGTCAATATTTTGGGATGAATGTCATTTGAGATTCAGGACCTTAATTGATTTCATTCCCCATGATGCAACGAAATTGTGTCCGTGACGCTACCGTTATGGTATTTGCTCTAATGTGAATATCAAATGTTTCAGGTTTGGATTGTACTAAAAAAAAATTCCAATATTTATTTTATTTATCAATGTACAAACCAAATTCGTTAGTTTATGACTTAATATATCGTCCATGCCTTACACATTCCATGAATTTTTTTCACCATAGCGGAAATAGATGTCAAATATGTTTGTCAAACCGAGTACTTATTGTTTTCAGTGATAACATGAATTTTTGGTGGAATTCTAGTTCAGATGATCTTACTTATAGAAGAATTTTTTCCATGAAGAAACCCACGGACGTAAAATTTCACAAATAAATCTTTACGAACGCACGATGAATCGTATTATAATGATTACTATCGATCCATAGTGGCGGTGAAATATAAGTGGAAAGCATTTCCAGCTCAGCACACTGAAGTTTGTAATGACATCTTTGATATTTCTCTGCCGCATATCGAGGAATCATATCATAGCAGGAATGTCATGTGTAGCGTACCTTGTGAATCTTTTCAAGCAGATTTTATGAAATTTGCAATGCTTATTAATAAAACTATCAAACTATCGCCCAACTCATCTCGAGAAATCTTCTACTCAAGTTGTTTATACTCATTTTATAATGAAGTGCACGGAAATTTTTATACGAATTCGCTCCTGTATAATTCTATGTTATGAAATGTTCTTCTTCCTCATCCATTAAATAAATGTAAATTTTTCAATTATTTGAATACCAAATACAATTCCTCCGAACAGAAGTGATTGGACTTGTACTCACGATGGATGCATTAATATTAATATGATATATGGTACGTATGATATTTGCATCAAAATGGGAACATGAGACGTCATCTGTATGAATAAATTATTATAATTGCAGAAATGAGTTATGTTACAGTGTGATTTTCGAAGAGGTCCCATGTTATGTATAGCAATTAAACCTTTTTTCTTTATTTATTATGTTGTCCAACAATTTTCGATGCTTTTAAGTTTATTGCTTTTGTATATTTGGATACTCATATTATCAATGAATGCTAAATCACACAATTTTGATTTGGAATCCTTCATAAACTAATAGAGGGAAACGCATTGTCATGAACAATTGATAAGTAAATTTCAACCAACTAAAAATGTTTTCAAATTATTACTGATGCAATTGATTGAACGAACCCAAATCCAGAATTTTCTTCTAATTTCTATGGAATCACGTTTCATATGATTCATATCTTTCAATTGCTGAAGATTTTGGAGGAATGAAAACAGAACAGCTCTACAAATTTTCATTAAGAAAATGTAGCGTTAAAGTGAGATAACTGTTCATAATATTCTTGAGGACAAAATCTCATTGAGAATAAAAATGAGAATTAGGTGATGTAACAGGCACATCTTTGGGATAATTCAGATGGAAATTAGACAATCAAAGTTCGGCTCATGATTCTGATAATCAAAAGAATAATTTTCAACGAATTATATAATGCGATTATAACAAACCTCGTGATTACGTTTTGTGACATCGGAATGTTGATCAATTGCATGCAAATTGAGCTGTGAATAGCAATTGCAATGGGATAAAACACATTTCATCGATCGGAGGAGGATTATGGTTGAAGCTATCAGTTTTGGCAGAGTATCCTGGAAAAATATGATGAGACAAAATCTAAAAATGATTAAATCACATTCAACAAGAGAATATCACAAGGAAAATTTTGCTGTGGGATAATTTCTCATATTTATCAAACATAAATAATTGGGTTAGTCAGGAGTGATCTGAGCAAAAGAAGTCTGGAACGAAGTCTTTTGTCAAAACAATGCAACTGTATTTAATCGGAAGTGACAATGAAAAAGGAATGCACAAGAATTCAACTTGTCGATGAAAACAAATCCAAGTCGTTACATAAAAAAAAAACATAATAATACGTACCCAGTATAATAGTTCACAATTGACAAATTGGTCAAAATAATTCAATTGTATCATCATTTGTATAATCATATAAGTTTGGAAATGTATGTGAACACGTCCAACCTTGTTGCTGTTCTCATTGACCTCTGATATTTTCCAAGGTGTAAGATCTAGGCTAAAGAATTGCGTATTGGTAAACAAAATAAACACAAAAATACAAGTCAAAGACCATGGGGTTCAAGTCCTCATTAAGTAATATCGATCCTATACCATAAGAGTACAAAACGATTTTCCCAGCTTTCATATCTGAAAATTTTTTCCAACTGGCCTGTAATTAAATGCTAACAAAAAGCTTCAATATAATTTGATGATTGCAAATATCTAAATGGATATTCAACCAACACTCTCAACTTCACAATATTCAATTAAAACATTTTATCTTTAATAAATATTCCTGAATTAATTCTCTCCCATAAAAAAAAGGAAGAATTGAATACAAAAGAAAAATAGAAATAAAAAATTCTGCAGACATAATTGACCCAGTGTGACGCGTCGAGTCTTATGTTAGAATACTGAATTACTCGAGGGGAATATTTATAAAATATACTGCGAAACGGTTATGATAATTATATCAGGGTGTGTGCAGCGCAAAGTTGCGCAGATGAGAAGAGATTGTGCTGCGCGCGCGAGCTTGACATTAGATGGGCAGTATGTGGGTCAGGTCGCAGGCTCTCGGGGTCGACGAGTCCTCTATTCCGTACCTACACTACCATATACTACCATATATTGTCGACAACACTGTGCTGCATCAGCTAGATGTCACAGGTCGTATATACATGTATATAATATTGTTGTGTAAAGTAGTTGCTCCGATCGCCACACAGACCGACGGTCATCTCACCGTCCATCATGCAAATCCTCTTTGTATCTATGTGCCGGCAGACGCGCGAAGAGAGTGGCTGCTGTTGATGCAGCTCCTGCCGCCGTTATTGGAAAATCTTCTTTGCGATTTACCTGAGCACTCAGTCGCTTCCCATGTACTACATAGGATATAATGACGTATTATCCACCCCGTTACAAACCAATAAGCCGCGCGCTGGCGAGACGTGCATCTTATTCGTCAGGGTCCTGGCGTATACTCTTCATATAACATCTTTTTCGCTTCAGGCTGGATCATCTTTATAATCTCCCATCTCTCATATCTTTGCATATATTATTATAAATCTCGCCAATCTTTTTTTCTATTTTCATTGCTCACATTCAAAATGTCCCATTAAGTAATTGAATATTTGTGGTCAGTTTATCTTGTATATGTATAGGGTGTACCACAATTTCTAGAAATCCCGTTAATGTCTGATAGCATCAGTGGGATTGAAATGTATTCATTTTTTTTTATTTGCGTTCATGCCTCACAACACAAATGAATGATGCATAGTGAGTATTGGATCATGTACGGAAAAATGGGAACTCCGAGTGTGAGAAATATTTATATCGGTTTATACATTAAGAAAAACATTTGTTGAATATTTACCAATGCATTTATGTGATGATCTTTGGAAAGATCAATTGATAATTGACGGCATTTTGTTAATATTAATACAAAATGTATTAATTTCTTGTTCATATCTTATTGAATTCATATTACATTTCAATGGCATTCATATAGGAAATGAAGTGCACAGAAAATTAACTAGATCAAATACCATTATGATATTAGTATGGAATACATTTACACTGAATTGTTGATTGTTTAAACATAAAGATACCAATTTTATGAATAACGAATGTCTTTGGAGATTAGAAAATATTCCTAGCTTTTTTCCTCCTATCAAATTTTGTCCGTTTATAAGTTATTTTTTAGTTGGTCGAGTGAGTTTTTGGAATTTTTCATCACGTGAGGAAAATATCGTTCAAACGTTCATATATTTCCACTACCTTCTCCTAGTGTTGGAGATCATTGACCTGACCCGATAAATATCGATTTAATACTCTGCACATATAAATTGAATTTAACAAGTTCATGTTGAGAATATATTTTCCATGAGGTAAAAAAAGTTATGCTGCCAATAAGGTTTGATTTTTATATTTATAAGATACCTATGGAGAGCTATCAACACATGACAGCGTTAGTTTTTGGTGCATTGCGAATTTATTCATAAGCATACAGGAATAGAAAAACATTTTATCCAATTAATTCTTTATGTATTGGAGAACGTTGATGGATGTTTCTGAAAATATCAGGGAAGTTTTATAAACTTCTACGTAGAGCTTTTCAGTTTTATAGTGGCACTATTTTCATATGTATTTTTCAAATATAATTCAAATCCTGGATAATGTTTTGGTTATCATGAGAATGATATAACAGGTTAATTGAGGAAGGTGTAAAGTTTGTGAGTTGAAAAATAAAGACGTAAATAAAAAACATGGACATCAATTTTACGAATATTTCAGGCGCTATTAAAATTGAGGATGAAATGCTATGGAAATTATAATTTCTTTATTCCATTTATTCAACCAATGTGGACGTGTCTGATTGAATGAAAAAAATATCGCTCATGAACTCTCCAATTTCGATTATTATTCCTTCCACTACTGTGAACAAAAGCAAGATATATTCCAAGTTCTGTATCATTTGTCAATTGAATTGTTCTATAAATATTGCTATGGGTTGGCATTCCTGTTCTCAATTATTATCTAAAATCGTACTTTTTATCGATGCATCAACTACTGTGTCGGAGTATTTTGTAATTAGCGTTTGTGTTATAATATGTAATTGAATACTATGAAGTCATCAAACAGGGCAATGTGATGTGAGCCAACCAACACTTGCGAATATTAACACGATGGACATCATTTGTTCATTATTAAATAAAATTTATATTGGGAAAAACAAATAACATTGATTTGTTATTCATCATCTTGCAGTGATTCGAATTTTTATGACATAAATAAAAGAACAAACTTTTTTTTTTATCTTATCCATGCCAGGTATCCCTGCGGTTCTGTAACAGATTTTTAAATATTCTGCTACATTGTGAGTTTTATATATTAATTGAAACTTGACAATACATTTCATCGATTTTCACATGGTCAAATCGAGATGAGAAGAGGCAGAATGAATAAATGCAATTTATTATTGATGAGAGAATAATCACGAGGATAGACTGGATAATTCATTTAGCAAACAGTGAAAATAGCAATACCGACAATATCTTGATCCAATGAACAATGAAATTATTTCCCTTGATCCATGTAAGTTGACAAAATCAAATATTTAGCAACTATAAATGGCACAGTGAACGTTCATTACGAAAAGAGAAAAGCTTGAATAACTCACATTTCGGGTTTTATATTAACGTTGCTTTTCCGAGATGCTAATTTGCTGCAAATGAACGACATTGAATTTCACGTTTATCCAATATTACTGCAATATTTTTCAAGCTGATATTAAGTGAAAAGTAATTAAAAGATCGGTTAGTGTCTTAATTTGTGACCCCGTCTAACCTGGGTACACTTTATAATTTATTTATGTATTCAAAAAGTCTACTACAGCTATTTTTGTACCGTCTTTATATAACTTATTGTTTCATGCAGTAAGAACGGTCTGTTTTCATGTTAATTTAGCTTGGTTATAATAATTTATGGTAAATTTGCAATGATTCTTACGTGTTAATAATTGACGAAGCGATTCTTTGCTGGAACAAAAAGTTGTCTGGTTGCAAAAAATTTTTTGTTTCTATAACAACATTAATATTTTTTATTTATTCAAGTGCAATTTTCGTAGATTGAATCTTTCGCCAGAATAATTTTCCCACAAAATAGATCTGAATAATTTACCGGTTTCCCGAAAAAAAAAGAACGATCGATTATACATAGCAAGTCGTAATATTTTTGTGTCTTTTGTCCTAGAGATTGACCTACCTAGAGTGGATCACTGACTCGTGAATAATTTTCACAGAACGGTATTATCGATTGGTGCATGAAATAACCTGTCTGAATTATCGGTTGGATTGGTTGAGAGTTTTCGTGAAATATTCAGGTGTGGAATACCATTGGTTAGCACCAGTTGCTTATAAACTGAGAAAAATTCACATATAGACAATAAGTCTTATTGCACTGGAGATTTTTAGTATTCAAAAGAGTATCAATTGCAACACAACTGAAACGAAACTACAAATGTGTCATGGCAGTGGAAGGTACTGACCCATAAACTCTTATGATTTTCATGAAATTTACGATAAATTCAAGATAATTGTAAGTGAGAATTGTTTTGCAAATGTTGAGCATCTAATATCTTTTCAAATTCGATTCACTTTGTATCTTTACACTTCTGTACATAAAAAAAAAGAGGATTATATTAGAGGTCGTGAATTTTACTTTTTGAGACTATCAGCGTATCAATCTCGATTCAAAGACTTATGGTATAATTATTGTCATTCCGATAATTCTTATTGATCCTCAATGTACATAAAAACAATAGTTTTTCATCACATCCATTTGCTTTATTTTTAGTCGAATGAGCAATTCGTCAGAATATCATTTTTTCTTTTCGGTTGATATTTCAACGATTCATATTCAATTATCTGGGTGCTTTCAATCACTTATGTTCATCAAGTTGAATTGACGTGACCTGCGCCTTGGTCGTGGGAACGTTAATTCCATTTCGAATCGACCTATTGGTTATATGTCAATTATTTGACAATGATATGAGTTCAATCTTCAAGTGATTGGCATTCAGTCAATCGTTTATTTGATGAATTTAATTTAGGTATGTATGAATGTCTACGAGAATTGCTATCTTCTTGGGTTCTTTCTAGAATTAGAAAAAACTACAAGTAAACAGTACACAACACGATATAGCAACTTGTTCTGAAATATAATAAACAAGAAATTGTTTGGGAAAAAAATCTCGATAATGGCGTCGAAATTTTGGCTTGCCTGACAATGACAGCAGAATTTCTTTGAAATGCATTCTTGACAATTCCCAGAGACGGGGTTTTCACTGATATTATGTGATCTGCTTGTACCAGTCATTTATTTATGAAGGATCAACTTGATTCTCTAGTTAAATTGAATAATTGTGAACAATACGATAAGTCTCATTCAATAGAGAGTGCTATAGACATTCCATGGAACGCTACATGTATCCTGAAATAAGAAAAATTAATTAATATTCTTTGCTAGTAAAATTGATTTTTCCGTAGGGCGCTGCAATTTTTCCGTGACGTGGAATTGTCATGACAACGCTGAAGATAACAGATATTGATAACTGAATGAATATTGATTTGTCAGCAAGGACTTCAATACGACGAAATTGTTTGCACAATACCAAAACCTGATAAATAGCATCTATGAATAGCAATATAGACTGCAGGAGAGAGATTGATGTCACAGAAAAAGGCTGGCACACATCGAACATATGAATTCTTCATTGCCAATTGACACATATTTCTTCAATTATTAAATCCTACATGTCCTTGCATATTGTTTTACATAGAACAAATTGCACAACTAACATGGAACAACAATTATTACCACGACATAAAGGTTTCTATGGTAACAGCATGGACAATACTTGCAAGGGCCACGTAGTTATAAGCATAAAAGCTCGTACTGATACGTCCACTACTGAATAAGCGATCATCGAGTGCATCGCAGCTCGACTGAATAAAAATGGAGACATTCTACAAGTCATTGCCAGTCGCAATTTTATCCTTCGAGCGATTATTTGTTGTGAGTGCACGTGAGAAATCATTGAATCCAAATTATGACTGCGTTGCTGACGGCCTCGAAAGAAAAGTGGTAAGATAATCAAATTCAATATTCCAATGAGGATGGTTGAGGATGGTTGGATTCGAAGTATCAAATTAAATCAAAATTTTACACCAATTCAAAGGTTAACATTCTACCGAAACTGTGTGAACATTTTGAATGAGTGATTCGTGATGATTCCAACTAAGTAACCAACATGGATCGCTTGTCATACGGAACCATTTTCTGTGCACGTTTTCAATGATTCATCGACAATTTGAACGTCAACTCAACTGTGAATACGCACAAATTTATTTCACATCAACTCCACACTTCATATAACTGCTTATAAAAATGTTGCCAGCATTCAGAAGCTCAACACGGTGGCATGTAATAGCTTCATTTCTCAACGTGGATTCATCAATCACAGAATATAAAATTGCGGAAGAAATTTTGGAAGCACTGAGGATAATAACTCTGGTTGAACTGTCTCTACTACATAATACTCGTCGGGTACCAATGCAATATTACTGCAATTTGTATACAACTCACGTACCACAATCGAGGAAGCATATTCAAAATACTGTAAAACAATTCTATGCATGAACAATGTGTAGACAGCACTTCATCATGATGGTGAGAGATTGTTTTATTAAAATTCAATTATGAATACATACACATTTAGTTTACAAAGATAATTAAATATCTAGAATGTCGTTTTTTAACAGGGAAATCTTCGTGAAGGAAAGACATTTGGCTGAGTGAAGATCTCAAAGATTGCATTGCAAGAGTGGCTCCAAAATTTTGAATCTTTCGGCTGGGGTTTCGTGTGAAGATTGTAATGACGACATAATGCCAGAGATATTAGGTCATCTATTGTCCAAATACTGGAATTATTTCTGTATGCAACATTCACTCTGAAAATAGTTCAAAAAGAAAAATTATCTGATCTTGTGTATGATGAACTATGTGATACATCATCATTGCTTACTTATTCACATTCAACAAAGGTTTATTCAATATTTTATATGTCGCATTATATCATCACAAATCATAGACTTTCTTTATACCAACAGAAAAGATCACGAATTACTACTAGAGAGTGGCAATATCAAATTGGTCTATAGTTTTTCATACAATTTGAAATCCTATGATTAATTGTAAATACACTATTGCATAGTTAAATGGGTATAGTTGGATTGGGGATTTCCTTTTTTATGATTTTTCTTGTACTTCCTAATGATGTAGGAAATATTTCCGGGACAATTGTTAATGTTCCTGATGAAATATGAGTACCGAAGTAATACAGGGACATAAAATAATTAGAGAACTCGCGATATGATAAAATTCACTCTCACTGGACAGGGGAATAGTTAACTACGAGAACAATATTCAGGGAAAAGAAGTGTTTTCAGACGATGCTAGTGTATTTCAATAAAAAGTGGAAAATATTCGGTAGGATGCATTTGTATCAGAAATGAGTTTTGATCACCGGCATTCAAACACATGTTACAAGTGTCACAGCAACTTATCTTTATATATTTGGGTTTTCACTAAATTCGAGTTGATTGACCATTGCAAGAACGATTTGACATAAACTTGACGTGGATGGGGGGGTAGTGGACAATCAACTCCTAACTAGGTAAAAACATCATGTGTTCAATTTTTTGATACATAATTGAAGATTATACCAATGTCAGACATACTTTTGGGATTCAACGTTATGTCTATATGCTCCAATGGATTTCAATTCCTTTGCTAATTGGATTTCAATTGTCAATCATGACTTTAACATTTGGAGAAAGCGTCAGGAGTGAAGCTCATGAAAGAATGCAAAATGTGCCGAATGTAATTTGACAAGGGATTAATTAATATTCATTGATGGCGATCATCCATTATTAGTGGATTTGGATGTTGATTCATTGTGTGTGAAAAAAAAGGATCTATTCGTTAATAATTGTCACTATGGATATAATTCTTTCGATGCTTCGAAATATTAATATGTCCACAAAAAAAAAGCGTTGAATTATCTTAACTTTCATGGTTGAAAATGTATGAGTCACGTAACACCATGATGTGATGTCTAATATATTTTCGAGGTTTGAGTCTTAATTCAAATCTTTGAATAAATTCAATCTGATTGATGTATTTTTTTGTTTTGACGTGTTGATATTCGTGATCGAAATATTTTTTTGTCAATCCAAGCAACAAAAATAGAAACATGAAATACTGGCGATGTTTTTTGTTATTTGTGAAATTCAGAAAAATTGTTACTCATTGTTGTTTGATGTTCAATTTGTAATCAACAGTTTATGTATCTTGTGAATAAATCATGTTCTGTGTTTTGGTGCATATATTTTTTCGTAATTTAATAAATAAAAATGAAGGATTTAAAAAAAATCACCTCTTGAATGATGTTTGAAAAAACAACATACAACTATCTTGAAAGTGTGTTTTTGTGTGTTGTCGAGTGAAATGATTTTTGCGACATAAGACAGCAAATAAATAAAAATTCAATGGGTGAGATGTCGGCGTTTAGTTTTTATATTTTTTATAGAAGATTCGTTGATAATTCATGCATAAGCATACATAAATATACAAAATATTTTGAAAAATTAATTTTTTTTATGTCTTCCGTGGATTTACCTTGAGGAGACATTTGGAAAATTTTAGAATAATATTAGAAAAATGAAAAAAATATCTAACCATACTCTCGTCTTAGTGCATTTTATCATTGTTTGTATAAATTGCCTCTAATATACTCAATGTATGTTTTTTTTGTCAATGTTATTGTCAAACTGATATCTATAATAATGAATATAGATCGAGATAGTATAGCCAAAAAAATACATGCACAGTTGCAATTTATAATTATGCTCCTAAGCATATATAAATAGTGCAAGAAATAATTGAAACTTGTATTCAAAATCCAAAACCACTATTTACATCCTTAACATTCACTATCATTAAACAAAAGTCTAATCATAAAATAGAATATTACAAAGGACCAACAAACACAATTGATCAATATATTTAACAAAAAAATCGATGCAAATATTTTTTACAATCCATCACCTTATTCACATATTTCCACAACTTCCCGTGAACATTTCCTTCATATTTCTATTTACGTTCAAAATACCCCATTACATGCACACACACAATTGGATATTCGCGGTCAATATATAAATACAAATTGCACTTTAAATTTATTCTAATCGATCTGCAGATGGTGTAAAAGAAATGGAGAAAAAAAGAAAGAAAAAAGTAAATAAATGCAATTGAATGTCTAGTCATGCGCGACTGTTGCTCGATTTCCGTGTTGTCACTCTCCATAATGTAAGTGTGATGTATAATAGCAAAAGGAGGAGACCGAACGCATTTCTTCCCACCCGTTTAACTCGTCCTTTATATATATATATATATATATATATATATACATGTATTTCGCGATTTCACACACAAACACATGCACATATATGCGCACGTTGTGAATTCACTTACCGGGCACGCCCGACGACACGTCTCTCCTTCAACTTATCGAAATACCTCAGTAAACCGCACGCGGCGAATGTTAATTTTCTCTGGGTACCCGCGATCTTCCCAACACCCCAACAATATTCTGTGGGTAGGTATGGACATATATGTATATGTAAAAGCTATCGACAAGTATAGGATGACTTTTGGGGCCTCCGTGATGGAGTCGAGGTCGAATGAAATTACCCGACATAAATGGAACACGCGCACCATGCAAGCGAGTTTATATACTTCAACCTCATCATCATCAGACGCGTGGAGCCGCGTGTGCTGTGTCTGCATGTCTCATCATGCTCGCTAAGTTCGTTCTCGATAGTCATTACGATGCACTAAATGGCGCGCGTGAATTCACTGCGTATAAGTTCGCCGCCCTTTTTCCTATAGACGCATTTTTCGTTTTGTATCCAATTTCGTCAGTGGATACCAACATCGAACAACTCATCTGCTAATTTTTTTTCTTTTTTTTTCATCTTACTTGCTCCTGTTGGTATGGAGGGGTTGGTAGGGAGGTTATGTGAAGATGTGCATTTATACGCGGAGGGAAACGTGAGGTTTGGATTTATCGATATTACTTGAAGATGAGATTATGATGGAAAGGGATTTTGATCGGAAAATTTATCCAATATTGAACGTAATTGGGAAAATTTACATGGTCTTTTGTTATCCGCGAATGAATTGAAGTGCTTCTGAAGCGTCTGCGTAATCTAGGAATTTCCATAATTTCAAATCCGCTAGAAAAAGTTCGAAAATTTTATACGATATTAGAAGAAATGGTTAAAATTTTTGATTGTATTTGATTGATAAATAATTGACAAATATTCTTGACATCTGGTATGGATTTACTATGGAAATAGGCGACAGATAAAGACTTTTGGTCAATTGCGATAGAATATTTGTTAGCAATCAACAAATATTTGATTCATGTAAATAAATTCAAATCAATGGTAGAAAATTATTTTAGAGTTGAAAATGATCATTTATCGACAATAATAATACGAATAGATTGATGTATTATATGAGTGTTTTGAAATAATTAATATTATGACTAAAATATGAATAAGTAATCTCTGATGCGTGAGTTAAATGGAATAAGAATATTTGTTGCAACAAAATCCATCAGATAACGATTCAATTTTTGTTTTTAATAGATGAACAACATATTGGATCTAAATAAAGAAATTTATTAATGACAATTTGTATGTTTGTAAATACTCAATGAATATCTTCAATATATTTCAAAAAATTCCATTTATTCAACAAATGCTTTTCTCAGTGTGTGTGTAAATAAAACAATCGTTTGCCATTTCAAATAAATTCAGAAATAATTATCGTCAACAAAATGTTAACATATATAAAATATTTTCATAGACATAAGAAAACAGAAATATCTCCTTTTCATAGTTTTTTTTTTCACGGAATTATTAATAATTATTGAGGACTCAATTTCGTTGAAGGGTTCTGTCTTGCTGGCTTGTTTCTCCCAGATATAGCTATAGGTGCATTGGCCTCCGATAGTGTAAAAGGACTGAAAGGTTTTTGTCTGCGGCCTCGAGGCCCCAATTACTTGAGCACGCATCAATTATTTCGTCGATCGGTCCCTCTTCTTATTTCCCCTATCTCTTTCTTCTTCCCTTGATCATGATCACTACATATTCTTGTTGGTTGGTGTTTCCGCACTGAGACCTGCTTGCATCAATATCAAAACCAATTGCGCTATACATCACACGCTTGGATGAGAAGTTTCGCCCTCTTAATGTGAGGGTACAGAGACCTCGAGTCTTCTTCCCAACTCCATCTATAATATATATATATATATATATATACTTTTTTTATTTTTATTAATTGTGTATACTTTGAAAATGTTTTAATTGCCATACTTGAACTGACCGGTTATTAAATGTGAAATTTTTTCAGCCCATCTCACTTGCGTTCTCTTTCTTTTCCGCAATGTTATTCCCCTCATTTCTTCACTCTTTTTTTCATGTTATCGCAAGTTTTTATGTCTTGTTTAAAAAATTTTAATCCAATGGAGATACACGTTGTTGAAAAATATTCTCGTTATTATATATACCGTGTTCTGATCAATCAAGACACAATTTTCGGTAATTCCTTCGGCCACGGCGGCTCTCAAGCCAATGATGGTGGATGGTACATGACCTCGAGACGTGGTCCTTGACCGTGCGCTCCTCGTAAATTAATTCAATGAATTTTTTTTCCTTTCCTGTTCTATTATAATGCAATGATATTTTGTGAATATATTAAAGGGGTCAGGCATTTGTGAATGATGGGAAAAAATTGCTGTTCTTCATTTTTTTTCTGGTTTTTTAGTATTATTCAAAAGGTTGCTGAGGCAGTGATCAATTTTTGAAATTGAATGTAGGAAATGATGGAATGCTATGATGTACTCCCCATCTATTAAACAATTCTATAAACTTCATGATAATACGATGAAAGAAATTTTATATAATGAGTGGTGAATGTGAGCGGATTTGCATTTGTCCTAAAAATGTTTCTTTATGACTGTTGATTCGATAAGTGTTGAAATGGAAAGTTCATAAACTTCTAAATTATACCGATAATTTTGTGAGAAGTATTTATATATTTGGATTCAGATATTCAACTGAATTTTTTATATCGAATAACATTTCTTAGAAGTTTGGTCTTGGATGAAAAATGGTCTTATTGATATTTATTTGTCCCTGCTATCGTTGATATCGCAACAAAACTCGACTTCTTTCCTTTGATGGAGACTATAGTCCATGTAAACTCATTGTTCCACGTTATCATTTCATCATATAAAGCTTTAGTAAATAATAGTAGCATATAAAATAATGATCTTTTGTCAAACTTTGGAATTTGTTTCTATTTTTGTATAAATGTGATAATACGAATTTGCATTTCTCCACTATCAAATAAATTCTGGAAGATAATTTCTTTTTCGAAATAATATAAGATTGTTTCATCAATTAGATCTATTATTCCAAAAAAAACTCTTCCTGGTTTATAATGTTACATTCAAATAGCATTTGCTGATAAAAAAAAATTTAATATATAAAAGTTGAATCTTACAGAGTGGTGTTGAAAAGACATTTTGAATAATTGCCAATATTATTTTTTCGTTAATATCTTCATTAAGGACATGAAGAATTAACAAAAAATGTTATTCAATTGATGTCATCGTTACATATGAGGGAGAATTGAATTGACGTCAAGTATCAAGTCGTATTTTAATAATAGGATGATCATACTGGTGGTAACAATACCTCTCGCGAGTGAATGGAATTCTGTTTCACACAAATAGTTATTTTCAAATATAGGTTTATCTATTTTCGAGTTTTGATTTAAGTCAAATTATATTGATTGTTCATTTTTAATGACACTAATTTTCAAAAGTGTTTGAACGAGATGATTTTAGTATCTATCATATGTTGGTTATTACAGTTGATTATGATGCCACTAAAATTAATTCTACCGCGGTTGATGTTTGATGTATACCACCATTACTTTCAGTGTCTTCAAATATCTTCATCTGAAGAATATTTGATTCATGATTCATTATAATTTTAATCCCATTTCCCTTTTATTCTCATTCAGAACAAGTTCAAGAATTCTTTTTATATTATTGCGTAGTCTTCAAATTTCAATTTCTCATTTCCTCTTCTGTTCATAAAATGATGAACTAATTTAATTTCACAACTTTTGTTAATCTCATGATATTTTTCTCAAAGGATATTATTTTTCCTTTCATTGGAATTTGTAATAATGACATTTTTATTCTCGTTTATTTATTTATTTTTTTTCTGAAACACATCAATAATATTCTTAAACTATCGTTTAACTAACATTTACATATTTATTACGTATCCATTTATTATTTATAAAAAGCCAAGGACTTTCATTATGAAAATAACTTTAGAGATTTCTCACTATCATAACAAACTAGATCAATATAAATACCTATTTCTAAAACCGATAAATTTTCAACTATAAATCATATTTTTGAATAATGAAATAAACCATTGAATAATAAAGCGCGAATGAATCATGATAAACAGTAAATAATATCGAATATCAAAATTGCTAACAAAAGTAACACCAGAGAAGAAGCCCCGCCGTGGATGAGAAACGATGAGGATGGAACAACCATCTTGATCCTTGGCGAACCCTTGAAAATGATCGTCTCTCTCAGCTTCATCTTCTTTGCTCTCCCTCATTTTTTTTTCTCCTCTCCTTCTTCCATTCTTTTTTTTCGCGTATTTTTCGTTCCTTTACTCCTATCATCGTCTCAGATCGTTAACTCGATCCCCGTCAAGTTGCTCGAGTAAATTTTGGAATGCAAATGCCCGTGGGATCGAACGCACACATACACAAAGCCACGATATGTGATTTAGCGCTCGTCCAAATTATATTTATACACTTTTTTTTGTCATTACCTTTTTTTTTTTTTCACGAAGGAAATAGCTCCGTTAAATCACTCATTACTTGTGCTAATTAAATCGTAGACTCAAGAGAATAAAATATACATACATATATATATATATATATATATATAATATACCAGATAAACATCGTACAAGGGGAAACATTCTACCGGAAATAAATAAAATGTAACGTCACTTTGCCGCGCGAGTACACAGTGCAAAATTTTTCATCAACTAACGGTGTCCCTCTACCGTCATATAATCGTGCGTTTCTGCCATAAAATACGTGAGATTCTTCCTCAACGTGTTGTTACTTCCTATTCAAAAAATAAATATATACACATCTATATAAATATTTATAAACATCACAAAATAAACCATTGAAATTTTTTTTTCCTCACAACACAATACATTAGACAACAAGGTATTGAGCAATAATGACGAATTACTAACAAAATGACTTGGCAGGGTCATGCTTCATCGTCGACACATTATCAGTGTATACACATGGGAAAGGAATAGAAAAAAAAATAAGTAAATAATAAAAAAATGATTATTTCGCAAGATTGTCAGTGGATTCATAATCACTCGTGGCGCATCTAAACATATCCGTACAATTAGTTTTTTTTTCCGACCTTCTTCTCTACTTGTATATTTAACAGCCATGTAGCATCATTGACTGACAAATATTCTGTAAGCAACACCTTTTTTTTTTTTTTTTACTTGAATAAATTATTTATCATTTTTTTCCCCTTCAGTCACCGATATGAATCCGGTTTGCAACAAATCTCAAATCCCATCACGTCAATTTTTCATCGTGTGAGCCACAACTTTTCATTGAGATTGTTCTGAATCATAGCTCGATGATGACTCGATGACTATTCATTGCCATTAAATCTATATACACAAGATATACAATATTATTTGATTATAAATTTGTGTCGATGATAATTAATCCTACGAGGAAGATATTATATACACTACGTCATTTCTAATTATATGTCAGTATTGGTAATTACGCACACATGTACATACATAAATAAATATATCTGAATGGAAATTTTACAGCGATAATATATACACAATAAATTCGACAAATCGCCAACAAACCGATACGGTAATTATTGGCAATGCGTAATATGGCGTTGCGCGTGTTGTAAATTCTCCAATGATGATCTAAGAGAGTGTAAGAGATTAATTGTTTCGTTACGTTGAATTAAAGTCCATTGGTCGAGGGATAATTGCAATGTCTCATGACTCAAACTGTTGTATATGCTGTATCGCTACATGACAATAAAAAAAAAAAGAAAAATAATCGCTCTCAGACGAGCAAAAATAAATAAATAAATAAATAAATAAATAAACGGCGATAAATTGAACGTGGACGGTGAAATGTTAAAATGACGACAGGACGATATAATTATTCCACGCGAATAACAATAAAGAAAATACTATAAATGAAAATGTTTTTATTTGAGATGTTGAATGACGGTGTCTGCTGTACTCAGATCCACACAATTTATGAGACTTCTGTCCAGGCATGTATGATATTTTGTAATTTAGCGTTGTACACTCGTTCATCGTGTGTTCTGTGTGTGGGTCTTTGGCCGTACCACTTCAACAATTTTATATACACAATATAATGAGCTTAAAGATGTATACATATATATCGCAGAGAGAAAGAGCGAAACAGAAAGTAACAGTCATAACCGGTATATGTGCTTTGGGCACTTCTTCTCAAGACATTCAAGAGGTGTTGGCTCATCCCTCTTTCTCTCCGCATAACTTTTATGTATTTATTTATTCATTATGTTTATATGCTGATACGAGTTCACAGTTTCCGGCGGAGTTATAACGGCATTTTTGTATTTTCTTACAAATAAAAGCAAAAAAAAAAATGTTTCTTAATCGAGAGTCATTGACACTCTGTCTGCTACTTTCAGACAACGTGTGAAATAAATGGTAATTTTTTTTTCTGAAATATGGGACTAGTCTATTAATTAATTAAGTATTTAATTTTCTCGATTTTTTAAATTGCCACTTGAATAGTAGAAATTGTGAGAAAAAAAGAAAAAAATAAAAAGAAAAAACGATTGATGATGGTGTAGTTGACTGAATGACTATGCGATTTTTATCCAAAATCATTTGTAGAATGATATATTCCTCCTATATTTATTGATGAATGTTTTTTTCATGGTGAATTTATTTCAGTTTGATTTTAATATGAACTGTAGACGGGACGTTTCTGAGGTCAGTGATACGAAATATGGACTTGAAATTCTGGAATTTTTATCCAATGTTTATTGATGATATTTCAACACGAATAAATTAAGACAATCTGCCAAACAACATTGTGATTGTTGAGAAGAAACAAAATTTATGCGAAAAGCGGTGTTACAAGATTATTTACACTGCAGTGCAGACAAGAATGTGGACAAAAAGTTACAGATAATTTAATTCAGTTCAAGTGAAATTTCATCCACTCGTGCCAATTTTCTTAGTTTTTCATATTGAATTCAAATTTTTGCGTTTTAATCTGGGACAAAAAAATTATAGATGAATTATTATTAGGGATGTAAAGTAAGCATATGTCAATACTTGGAGAACCGTGAAATATTTTCTGGACTTTCTAGGAATACATTTTCGAAGGATATTCCACCAATCATAAATCCTAGAGTTGTGCTCCTTTTGAAACTACTATTCCTGCATACTTTTACATATGTTTAATGGATTAACTTTAGTCCATCAATACGAGTGGAACTCAATTGCAATTAATTACGCGAGATCAAGAGGATTTATTGTCAGGGACAACTTTGTTTCCATGTTTTTATTTTATTCAAGTGAAGATGAAGAAGAGATTTTTGTGCTTTTTAGTGTTTTCTTTTTCCCATTCGTATGAGAAGTCCATTTTATTTTTGATATGAATTATATGATGGCATCTGAAACTTATTAACTGCCTCTTTATATGATGTAAAAACTTCGCACATTAGTTTCACGTAAGAGAGGTGATGCTGTCGAATTTGAAGATATGATCACGAAAAATATAGAGACATGTGAGACATCCCATAAAACTGAGAACTGTGTTAGAACCCATATAAAAACAGTATTACTGAACTCATTTACTTTGCGGAACAGATCGTATAGTATTACGTTTTTTTTTATTCGTGTTGAGTAATGTGCGAACAGGTAACCTAAACTCAAGTGATATAATTGGAATTTGTGGTTTCAGTGTTTCATTTGGTGCACGATGAACAGATTCTTGTATTTTGGACTATTTTCAACATAAATAAAATTATAAATAAGAAAATAATTGTAAAATATTGAGAGAACTGTTTAAGATCAATATCAATCTCCTTCTTGCATTATAAAACTTGTCGTTTAATTATTTTGTTGCGTTCAATGATTATGACGTCATTAAGCATCGATAAGCAGAACGACAGATTTTATTTCAAGAAAGAAAAATAATTATCAAACTGTGGTTCCACTGCTATTCTCAACTCCTTTTAATTGAATAATTTAAGTACAGCATATATCGTGTTATGATGTGAAGTTTAATTATATTTTAGAATTAAATTTCTATTCATAAAATTGTAGATTGTATATGAAATCATCATTATCTAAATTCTCGATGACAGCACAAATCGTTAATGCAAATCCAATTTCGTTCACATTGTAAGTTTATCTGAACTTTAATGTACTTTGTGATATGAAAATTGCTAGATTCGCATAATTTATTCTCAATTCTTTTCA
Source organism: Meteorus colon (assembly GCA_030523085.1). NCBI lineage: Eukaryota > Metazoa > Arthropoda > Insecta > Hymenoptera > Braconidae > Meteorus > Meteorus colon. The sequence goes on from JAPYZH010000088.1 coordinate 130,603, forward strand.
ATATCAAGATTATTATTATCATCTTTCTGATTCCATTACCAATGCAAATTCTTAATCCAAATTCAATCTGATTTTATTCAATTAACATCTTTCTAAGTGTCATCTTTACATATATAACGTTCATGCAAATGATAATTATTTAGAATTACAAATTTATTGAATTACAATTCTGCATGTGACGTACTGTAAGATGATTCTGATGAACATGACATGTCTTCTAATTTATTTTCATTAAAATCAATAGTCGCCCAAAATTTCTTATCTCCTATATTATCGTTGCTATCCATCTTGATGGTGTTGATATCAGCTATGTGAAGATATTCCAGAGCTTTCTCAGTCGGATCAACTTTTTTCCAAGGAACGCCAGCATTAGGAATTCTTGAACAAAATCAAAAAACATTAAATATAGATCAAATAATTTCTGATCTCTCCTTAATTATTAAGTATTCCTTTTTTATTTCATACCCGTCTTTTGCCATTGACTCCCAAATGTCCAGGAATTTATTTTGCATAGCCAAACAAGTTTTATCAGTTATTATTTCCTCGCCCATTTTACGAAGCACCAGGAATACATCATCAGCATGACTGACACCAAAATTTTCTTTGGATTTTGTGAACATATCACTAAGACTGTAAGGGCCACGCCAAGAATAAAAATAAAACCAAACTGGATTCGTCATGGCCATCATTCTCGCAGCTTTGTCCTCATCCACAGCGAATAGCCGATCACCGACCATGTGAATCAGCGGTTTTGAATTGGCTTTATTAATTTTTTTGTCGCCCAAATAGTGCTGTCTAATTTTCTCCGCCACTTCAGCATGTTTTTCTGGCGCAATGGTGTAATTATAATCCAACAAATGAGGAGCAATTTTGTCCCAATTTTTGTCAAGTTCATCCATCAATTCTGCATTAGCAACGAACTCTGCAAAATAAATTCGACTGAATTATTTGATATGACATATTCAATTAAACTTATATATTTTAATGTATTTTTTCTAATAGTCTCTGGATTATTAATGACTGATCGTTTTTCCTACAAAGTAATTTGTGAATTCAACCTTTACTTTTTATTCAATCATTTGATATTCTTTTTTTCGCAAGGAATAATGATAATTAATTTTTTACTGCAAACTCTTCCCACATATTCCCTTTTTTTCATACTTAATCATTTCTTATTATTTTTTTCAGTTTGATAGAAAATTTTTTTCATTTCAGAAGAGAACATCACTCAGAATGATGGACTGAAAAATTGGATTCTTCTTTCAACTTTGGAATAGTCCAGGACAGACGAAAAATCTTTGAGTTGAGTTTTTGACGTAATGTTGGATTGATAAATAATTGTTGTTTTGTTTATTAATTCGTCCAGAAGATAAAACCATGAATCTCTGTGGAGTTGTTCTTGTTTGATTCGAACGTTGATGAAGTTTACAAAATAACAAAGAAATCAAATTTCTTTCTAAGATTCTTTTGGAGATAGAAAATGACATTATAATTATACCTTGAGAGGAAAAAAATCTCAGCAATTCCTTAGACATATCCGGATTTCAATCGGAAATTCAATCTTATATTTATCAATCTTATATTTATCAAAAGTTTTTATTCTTTTTCGACTTTACTCACACATTAATTTGTATAAGTGAAGTCGAAAAAAATCCGTTCCACTTTCCATGAACTTCGAGATGGAACACGAGTTATCAAAAAACTGTAAGTTATGGTGACAATGAAAAAAACAAAATTTCGAAAAATCATTCATCATATTTTTTCCAAAAAAAAAATTACGTGTCATCAAAACGTAGGAATAAAAGAAACATCAACATTCATATCGATAAGAAACGTTCCATCATCAAAGTCTCTAAAATGTCACAATGGTTAACAAAATTGAATTACGTCATAAGTAATTCGTTTTTTCAACAATCTTTGTACCTGCAGCAGGATAAAGTCCTTCTTCTGATGTTAAAGTCGTCAACCATGGAACATCAGCGACATCTCCACTTGTCATAATTTCCATTGGTGAACGACCGATGAATGGATTATGCGATTCTTTTTCAACAACTGGTCCGAATGGTGTATAAGGATTGTAAAGCCATGGCATAAAGTCACCAACTGCCTGAGCAATAGTAACTGCTGGACGACTCATCAAACATTCTACTAATGAGATGGTATTGCTTGTAGGACACCCAAGAATTTCACCCAATTTATTGGCTTTTTCAAGTGAATTCTCCGTTTGAGCCCAACAGTCCAAAGCAGAACCACTGAACGACATTCCTCCTGCATTTTTTTCCGCCAAGTGCATAATTAGTAGTTGTTAAATAAATTGATTCTCAAATGACAAATCTGAGTTACATTTAATTTTAAACAAAGCCAAAATTTCTTGGTTATTTGTTTCTTTTTCGCCACGAATTGATATTGTGAAATGAAAATTTTGGGAGTCATATATCTATACCCAAGTTTACTCATCAAGTCGATTTCAGTGTAACAACTGATCAAACATAAATGAATGTTGTCACGAATAATGGAGTTATCAACTGATTGATTGCACAGCGAGCTGTATCAATACTCGAATTTGCTCAAACTCAAAAAATAAATGCTATTACAATTCCGGAAATGTCAGACATAAAGATATATATCATAAACCGAAAAAAGTATTAATTAAATTACATCCTACTCAAATACTTCAAGTTTTTAACATTCATGAAAGTAAAATTATCTTGATGCAATTGCTTTTTTCATTATTCATCATCAATGTCGAATTGATAAAAAACTCAATAACGAATTCAGTACTTCACACAATATTATCATCTTTTCCTTTGCTTTGTCCTAAATCTCAGAAAAACACATCACTATCTCATAAATCACTAATTTTTTATCTGTCTCCATTCGTGTTTTTTTTTCCCCCATCTTTTTCAAAAACAATTTTATCATTTGAGATTGCATTGCACACGAAAAATTCAGGCTTGACCAATTCGCTATCAATTGACGCGGAATAATAGCCGAAAATACGATTGACCGCCGAAATTAAATCAAGTAATTCGCACAAGGTCATTATGATCTTGATATGTTATCACGCATGTTGAGACGTTGGTGTATTATTTTGCTATTGATGATGTGAAATGATATTTGTGATAAGAATATGTCTGAAATAAATCGAAATTACCGGAAAATAATCCCCGACTTAATGGTGATAAGAAGTGATAATGTACACTCGCTGCACCAGCACTCAAACCAGCTAATGTAATTCTTTTTGGATCACCACCAAAATATTCAATATTTTTCGATACCCATTGAAGCGCCAAATTCTGATCTTTCAATCCCATATTTCCGGGTACAACAAAATCTTCAGTACTCAAAAAACCTTGATAAATCAAAAGAAAAAAATGGATGTTATTTCCAACATAAATTTATTATAATCCATCATAAAAGCTAACGTTGAATATAATAAATGCTTACCAAATGGTCCAACACGATAATTAAATGTAATGAGTAATAAATCTCTGTCCATGATGTAATGCGCTCCGGTATGTAATCCAGTCCCAAATTGAAAGGCGCCGCCATGGATATAAAATATAACCGGTAGCAATTTTTTTGTTCCTTGTTTTGCTGGCGTATATATATTTAAATATAAACAATCTTCAGAACCTTCAACGCGTTCTGGTGGATTTTTTGATATATGACTGTATTGAATACAATCGGATCCTGGTCTGGTTGCCAATAAGGTTCCTTTCCATGGTGTCGTAGGTTCTGGCGGTTGAAATCGTAAATCACCAACTGGAGCTTGGGCATATGGAACACCCTCAAATACTCGGTACTGTCTTTTATTGAACGACTTTTGATAGTATCCTTTGATTGTACCTAATGGAGTTTTCACAGTAGGATTATCCAACGCATTTGCGCAAACAACGCAGATGAAAAAAAATGAAGTTAATTCAACTCTCATTATCGATCAGAATTTGTCGCGCAACTGAATAATATCAAGCGCACACTCGTATTTATAATTACATAAATATTCTTATCATACGACTTATACTGTTATCTTTTTGGCATGGTAAAATTATGTAAATGACGGATAATTATATTCACTTTGATTTATAGACGTTTTGGATATGGGGAAACCATCATCTATGTTCAAATATTATCTAAAATTGCTATGATATTGCAGTTACATATGACTAGATGAAAACATTGTTATCGATTATTTTCAACCTACATTTGAGTTTACATTTGAGTATCATTTAAATGAGGAGTAGGAAGTTATCGCTGTAAATGACTTTGATATGAATACAAAGTAGCATGTAAGGTCAATGGAAATTGAAGGCATAAAAATGTCACTTGTGTAGAATTAAAATTAGAAGTTATCATAGATAAGAAAAATCCCATTGAGAAAAGATTTGCAAAGCGATGACCTGAAAACTTCGACATTTTTTTTTTAGTTAAAAAGAAATTTCATCTCCAGAATGAATGAGAACACGAAGATATATGAAAATACTGAAGTTTATTTGCTGCTTGATGTAAATTGTGGTAGAAGTTTATTTAGAGATGTTTAAAATTGTTGAAGTTGTCGAATCTTTGGAATTGATGTACAAGAAAATTTGCATTCCCATTCTTATTTGTTTATTGTCGCAATAGATTATCATAGATTTTTTAGTTAATTAAATTGAATTATTGAAGAACACTTTCATAGATTATACTGCATTAAAAATTCATTTAGATACAAAAATTGACCTTTTTCAACCTTCACAAAGATGGTTATCTCTAATAAACAGTGACATTCACACAGCTATTCATTCCTTTCTTCTACATTGTCCAATAATATATTGGGGATTCAATCATTCATCATGAATCAATTATTTTTACATAATATTTAAGGTTAATAAGATATTGTGAATATGTCAAACAAACATAAATACACAAAGAGAATTATAGAAATATTGTCTACATTGACACAATGTCTGAGGTCGATCATCTTCAACAGTTACTTCCATTCAATGTCTGATTTTGTAACGGTACAAGTAGTACCTATATAGTACTCATACATATAAATACTATTTAAATCTAACTCCTTTACATTGCTTTGACAATTATTTGTCAATGCATACAATTACGCAGATTGACTATTCCACTGTTTCTTACTCGTTTATTTTCAACATTAATCGACACTTTACTGTACCCATCGATAATGTCATCACGGTATATAAAAATAATAAGCAGTGTATAATAAATAGTGTGTTTATTTCTGTGCAAATTATTGCGCAACATCTACAAGAAGAGACTCACAGTTCAAAATAATATTTACAAAATACATTGAAACATACATCTGTACAAATGTTGAATAATAAAAGAATAAGAATAGGAGAAAGTAATTGAAATACGTGAAGGCGGTCGCGCGCACGTTGGATAAATTATAAATAGTCATGAATGATCAGAGTTCGATAGGGGGTCAATAAATAATTACACGTTAGAGTGTGTATACGCTTGTGCAACGTTTTATTGACGACTCATGTGTATTTCTATCTATTTATATACCATTTAATGTTTAATGCCATAAATATAAAACGATAGAAGGATATAGAATTTATTCCATACAATTTCCATCCTCGCGTGGCAAAACAAATGCCACTGTCGTTTGTTCTTTTGCATTTGTATTTATATATGTGGATACGTTTTACATTCAATTATTAATGGCCATCGAGACTGAGAAAAAGAAAACGCGTCATGCAACCAAATATCGTATTGGCCCGTTCGCTTAACAACATGCGGGATGATGCGCGCACCGACCCTGAAACAATCTTACAATCCTAGATCCTCCTACAGGTGGATGTGTCTGACGTCATTCTCACACAGAGTTTCTCTTCTTCTTCTTTGCCTCGACCTATGATCCCAACGCGTACACAGTTTGTAGCTATGACCGTATTCCCATTTGCACGCACTATGGGGTTAGAGGCAATATTAGCAGTGAAGGAAAAAAATTGAAAAGAAAAAAACAAACAGGAGAACAAGACAACAAATTTATTTTTATATCTCGCTTGTTATTAGTCATGCGTGTATTAGTGTATGAATAATCTGCGCAGCAGCTCAAACATTCCACGCGAGGTCGGCTAACAATCGAAAGTGTGTTTATATATATATGTATAAATAAAAATATTATTTAAACCTCTGACGTAATATATCAAGTCATCGTTTTAACAACGAAAAATATTTTGTATACCTGAGAACGGTGGATTTTTTTTTTCATTACATTTTGTGTGTTGGACAAATGAAAACGTTGGATAATGCAAAAATAGTTTTCGAATATGTAATGATGTGTTGTGGAAATTGGAAGTATTGATGGAGAAGAGTTGATTTTGATTGTCTGATTTTTCCTCATTAGTAGAAAATATTCTGCGAACGCTTCAAGGATTTTGTATTCATTAAAAGAATCGTTATGGGTCAGGGGTCAATTTTAGATTGGAATATTAATCACGTTGATGACAATTTTCGGCGATAAATTTGGCAGTTCGATGAATTTCAGACGAAATTAATTAAACACTGTCATAATTAAAAATTATTGATGTAGTTATCAGTTTAATATTATTTTTATTTTCATTCGTCTTTGTTGTGATTCTAGAATTAAATTAAAATCATAACTACATTGAAAAAATCATGGACTGAAATAATATTTAATAATATTGTGTTATTAATGGTACAGTATATGCTTGAATTAACACAACAATAATTATGATTTATCTTTGATAATTTTTAAGAGATTATTGTCATAGAAGAATTTATTACGTTTCAATTTACATCTTTGAAACAAGAAGATCAAATAATAATCTACACACTCAATCATTTTAATTTATATTCCGACTAATCAGATTTGTTTTGACAGACGGAGTTATCAAGAATCTACACAATTTTATAGTTTGTTATAAATATAAATTAAATTAAATACGCTACAAACGTGACCCAACATTTAATATTAAATGATGCCTGATGAAGAATTTCCTTTACTACTGAGTAATTTTCTCAGCTTCTTTTTCCCACTCATACAAACATTCCCGGACCTTTTCCTGTTTATAATCTTCACAGTAACTTCAGTATTTTCCCTTTATACTTAAATGGAATCCAAGAAATAATTTGTATACTAATGTGAGTTTAATTATCACAACCTGCATGCAAAATATTCACTTTATAAAGATCACATCCATTGAGAAAATAATTCCAACTATTATAAATAAAAGAACTACCATCTAATTATTCCTGTGAATAAAATGAAAAAAGAAAAACTTGGATATAATCATGAGTATTGCAAAATTTTTTATTCTAAAGAATGACATTTTTTTAATTTCTTATATGCATTTTTTAACATTGTTGATTTAGAATAATAATTTTTCTATACATAGAGATACATGAAAAGCAAAAACTGGTCGCTATTTATCAGCATCTAAACGATTCTTTTTGTTTTCCTATTGATGTTTAATTGAATCATCAGGCGCCATTTAGCCGGATAAAAATATAAACTTGTTCTATCAGGAAAAATAAATATTATTTGGACATTGGATTAGTGTTAATACCGTTTCAATACAAAATCCTTTATTTATTCACTCATTTCATTTTTTTAGTGTAATAACCGTTGGAATTCTAAATTATAAATAAATAAGGAAAGATAAGAAACGTGAACAAATATAAAATTACACATATGGTAATGTCACAGAAATTCCCACGACAATTGACTGTGTGTAATTAATAGCATGAAATAAATATCAACGCAGCGTGCATGCACACGTGTTACACACGATTTTAACCGCGATAAAACAGGTGTTAGTAACACATAACATTCATGTATGTTACAGTCATCGAGATGTCAAGTGATACATCGTATCAACGAAAAAGGATTGAGGACAAATATATATTCAGATAATGACTCTTAAAGGCTCTGTACTGTTCATTTTCAATACGTTCCAATCGTTTAACGTTGACGTCATCTTATACGTGTTTATTCGAGTCATAAAAATTTAATAAGAAAAAAAAAATAAATTTATGCCACTAATGATTTCATTGAAAATTATATAAATTCCTGTCTTGAGAGTAAAGCGATTGGCAAAACAGTTAATTACACATCAGCATTTTCTATATAAAATTTATGAGTGTTTAGTTGAAAACATTTTAATTTTTGTTGTGATAAATGACAGAAATTATTAAAGTTATGTTAATCATTGATAGTTATCTAGAGTCAATTACTCATTGTGATGATAGGTTTGAATTTTTTATTTATAATTGAAGAATCAACTCCTCATTTGATAGTATTGCATATATATTTCACATGCCGGATGATAATTTGTTATTTCCGGTACAAGCAATATTGAATTTAATTATCTCAAGTGATATGTTTGTTTTTTATTGAACATGTACAGCATGCAAATGATGAATTATTCCGAATTTTTGTATTCTCTTTGCATCAAATATTACACGATGAACAGAATTAAGAAAAAAAAAGAACCATAAGAAGTTTTTATCAATAAACAACAATCTCTTTGGGTTTATTATTTTAAATTTGAAGGAATCGAATTGCAGAGAGAATGATAGTTACTCACGATCATAAGATTGAATTGAGAAAGGGTTTGATGTAATTAAAATTTCCATTTCCGTTTCCTTCTACTAAAGTTATTGAAAGTTGATGAAGATTATTGATTTACTTTTATCATTTTGTTTTGCGAATGTATTGAATTTGTTACTCAATTTATACCTAAGTGATATTATCAAAGGAATTCTGTTAACCAGCTCGAGTAGCCCAATTTACCCATTTAATTCAATCAATTATTCTCCATTATCATCATTTTCAGACCTATATGACGACCCAAAAATATCTCGCAATTTTGCTGATGAATTTCATTGTAGAAAACGTTCATTTCTTAGTCCAATTCACCTCATACTTCATTAAAAAAATTATATTATCAATATTACTCACTTTACCATCAATATCATCATCGAACTCTCTATCAATTCGTAATTCTACACATATAATCATGATATTTCTTATAATTCTATAATTGCTGTGTAAATTATCGCAAATCATAGTAATAATTTATAGTTTTACAGCCATAGATCAATGACTACACTAATAAATTATTATTATAATAGATAATATGAAACAATTGATAAAATATTGTCTGAAACAATTTCTTATTTATAAAGTTATATACAATGAAAGAATAAAATTTTAATTCAAATCTTGTCGGATGTTGAATGCTGTCATATTCATAGAATGTATAGTTAAATGCGAGGGAGAGAAAGCCAATCTTCTCTAAGCATCCTTGCAAGGACGTTTGAGTCGCTCTACTCAACTTCCTCTGTGCAGTAGTACATAAACCTCTCTCTACGTCTCCCATCCACTTCTCCGCTTCTTCATCAACCATTGCCACTTCCTCCCTCATGCGTCGCAAAGTAATTGCGACCGTTTAATCGCACGGCATAATCGTTACTAATTGATGCACATACGACGTTGCAATTGCGGCATATATACACACCACCACTTTATTATTGCGATAAGTTGTAAAAGAATGAAAGAGATGGCGAGGAGAGAGGGATGACGATTTGTCACACTTTATTGTGCCACAGCATCTTTTATATCTCTATATGGTTGGGAGATTCACGGATTAATGATAACCGGATGAAAAGGAATAATGCCAGCTTTTAAAACTTCAAGAGATTTCAAATGTATAAGAAAGAAAAAAAAAAGGAATAAAAAAAAAATTGGTATTATAGGTATATGGATGGTGGGTTATCTTAATCGATTAATTTCGCAACGGGGCGTGACTATTTTTGTATACATCAAGTTGATTATTATTTTTTATTCATACTCATCAAGGTCAATGACGGACTTTTTGTTTGAGTATTATAGCCGAGCTACCCATTTTGGGGTCAATGTTTCAGCAAAGATTATAGAATATTGTTGTTCATTTAGAGTTATAGTATATGTGGAATGAATTTGGGTGAAAGAACTGTTAATATCTTTAAGATGGTATTGCACGTTTTATAAAGAAGAGCTCTGAAGCAATAAAAAATTAGATGAGAACAGCAAGTTCTTTGATGATTGCTGATTATATTGTTGAGTCTAGAGTGAAGTGAAGATGATTTTAGTGATGATATTTCTTCGGGGTATGTGACAAATTAGTTTTTAGTATCGATTTATGAGTGCGAATTAATGATATTGGGGAAATGATAGTTATGCTGAATTTTTTTCTGGAATTCAAATATAATTCGTCCAAAAGTATGACGTAAGAATTCTGTATTTTAGTTTCAATCCTTCGGAAGTCTTCACACATTTCTACAGTTTATGAATCTGAAAATCTGAACGTATGAGAAACAAAATTTCCAAACATTTATAAAAGAATATTTTCATTATTTTGCTGCACTTAACTTTGTCTTAAGACAAACAGTTGAGCTTTTTCTCATTACTCAGAATTGTTTCACGATATTCATTTAATGGTTGTCATTGACGACATTGTTTATGAATTCATGACTCTAAAAATGAAATCCGAAAGGAGAATAATTACAACTCAATATCCCGTCAATCAGGATAAATAATCCAATGGGTATTATGTGAATTTCATTAAACTTTTCGTCTACATCAGAATGAATACAGAGATACCAACATAGATCTGTTCACTCTCTGATATCTCCTGCAGATGTTCATATTTTATGCATCGATCGAGATATATTTCGGATTTAACAACGCGTCCGTGCAGTTGCAACTAAAATATATCTCGTCTCAATACTCATCCTATACCTGAAATCAGTGCACATATCGATTTTATTGATGCACTTCATCCAAAATATTTATAAAATTATCACAGATAAAATATTCAAAGCACACAAGCAAACATTATGAATAGCTAGTGCGATGTCAGATTGTCGATTGTCGAACTGCGCAATAGCACAAAAAACCAAATTAGTTCATGAAATCAGGTAGAACCATTTCTGCGCCCAATCCGATACTTTTCTTATCACTACGTGATTTGAAAACCAAGTACTGAATTGAGCATATAAAAATAATCTCACACAAATCTCCACGTGCCATCAAAATTTTTGTACGTGCTACCATCGACACACGTGCAATAGTTTTGCCTACATTGAAACAGGAAATAACACGTTTAGTAACACACATGGATTTATAGTGTTGGTATCTTCTCTCACATTAGTAAAAAGTAGGTGTGTCATTCCACAGTTGATAGACTCACCCTGTAATTCAACTATGCACGCACACTTCTCTTAACTTTTTTAACAATAAATATCTTCATTCTCGAATGCAAACATATAAATGAATAAAAATAAAAAAGAATCAATAGATATGCATAATTTTTTCTGTACATTCTTCTAAATGATAGCGCATTCCATTTATAAACAAATGTATCAGTTGGACACTTGGTAGCACGACTTTAGCACCAGGAAAAGCCAGCAAATAGTGCAGGACAACAGTTAGTTGTTGACAAGCTAAAGCGATATACTTGAATTTTTACCATAGAATTGTGGTCGCTGGAATGCTCACCCGTGAGTAGCCATCGTGAAGTGTATATGGTGAGAGATCGGAGGGAGCGCCCCAGAGCCCAACACAAGGGGCCACGTTCGTGCACTGTGGGTGCATTTATGTACATATAGAGGTGAAGGTATATGGAAGAGTAGGCGAGCGGTATCAGAAGGGTCGCGCTGAAGGAGCGACGGCTCAATCGCACCTAGCGCGCGCGCCCGTTTCTTCCAACCAACTTGATGAAGAGCAACGATAACATTCATGAGGGCTCCATGAGCGGGACTAGTACGCGAACACGCGAGCGATTAGCATAAAGCCGAGTCTCATTAGTGAGACACGCCCGCGTCTTGTCCGAAATATACGTAAACCCGGAACTGTCACATATATTCACATGACAGTGTGAATTGATGCGAACATAGATTTTATTAAATGTTTTAATACGAATAAAATTCTACTTTATGTGTATTACAGTTGGGAATTAAACCGAGTGCAAGCATTCTTGAAACAACAATGAGTTTACGGGGATAATGGAGGGCTCTGAGTACGGTAGATAATTACGAGATGGGAACGTTACTGAAATTAAATTGGGCAGAAGTTTGGAATTAGGACGGCTTACGTTCTAATGTTTATTGGTATGTATGAGAAAATTATGGTAAAATGTAGAGTTATCATTTACACAGTTTCTCTTTTCTCAAGAATTTGCAGAATTTGTCTATTGGATGGTGATTGTAGCTGAAAATTTGTCTGAATTTCAGAAACATTGACAACTTTAGTCATTGATATTGTGATTTTCAAACGCCTCGTTATTATCATTTTACCATGATATATTGAATAGATTGGGGTACACTATGATTTTCCAAAATGTTTTATTGTATGTTTACAATGATATATTTTACAGATAATGATATCACGACATTTACATTTGTCATATCTTTTCCATCTTTGGTGTCCAGAATTATTTCCATAGCGTACGTTACATTTAATCGGAATTGTTACACAAATATCTGTAATATTTGCTTTTGTATTATGCGATTCTTCCTATGTATATTCAAAGACATAATGCTCCTTAGTCAAGAATATTTTTGATTATGTATGTTCGATGCGCGAATTTTTGGTGGGCGGATAGAAAAACTATGACATTCAAATGCCATGAGTGATCGTCAACTATTTGATGTCATTCAATTTATCTTCTATTTTCAAGAAGAATATATGATTTAATTGGTTAATTTATGTAACATATTTATTTTCCGTTTTGAGTCTTAAAAAGTTATTGACAAAGATTTGATTTGAATTAATTCTTCATTCCGAAGTGCAGCATCCAAATCATAACATGAATCAACTATAATTTTGCATCTAGTTGTTACCATAGGAATTGCCTCTCTATCCGAGAAATATTTTCACGGCAAGTGAAGACATATCCCAAAAGTTTGACAATAAAATTCACTCAAAGTGTAAAGTAACAAGGGGCTTGGAAACTAGAAATTACGTTGAGATTCTTGACAAGGATAATGTGAAAGTTCTCGAAAACGGAGGGTCAGAAGTTTCGTAATATGTAGGAAATGAGTGCAATCACTCCTGCCCGACGATACATTCATTTTAATTATAGACATTTTCTCTGCTGGTTTGTTACTTATCAACCCTCAAACTGTCCATTTGCAAGTCTGTCATTTTTGATAAAGTATATATATTGACAGTTTGGTGTAATTGTTTTAGGGTTATTCATGGTTGGAAGTTAAGCTGGAGAACAATAATTGAGGAGGGAGTTCATTCTGACACAAGCTTTTTGGGAGTTGGATTATTTTTAATTATCAACATTAGTTCCAAGATCAAACGTGTTCCTCTTGCAAAAATATCAACATCAACCCTGGAATATGACATCAGAAAAACAAAAGAGTATTTTAGTATATTTTTGAAAATTCCATTTTGGTCTTATAAAGTTCGCAATGCAATTAAAAAGTTTTGCGAAGTTAATCTAAAAGTTTTTTTTTCACACTCTCAAGATGAAACTTGATAATCTCAGTGAATGGAAAAAAGGAATACGTTACGTTTGCACAATTTTGCTTCATTGCGGAGTGAAAAAAATATTTTTTTTGGTGTTAGGTATACGTACATGTTCCATGTATCTGTATTATGCTAATATGATTCAAATTTGACGGAGATGATCATAAATATACGTTAAATTGTGAGTAAAGTGCATCTGCACCATCAACTCTCACGCTCGTTAATAATACGTTTGCGTGATCCCACATTCATGTAGCAGTTTTTATGCGATGAAACCCGCAAGTTATCCAAAATTACCATTCATACAAACATGCTACACATAACAATGTAAACGAAACAATAAAAATAGTTATTCAAAATTTTCCAAAGTTATTTATTGGCAATAAATATCATTCACAACTGCATATTTTCATATAAATAAATTATCTCCGATATATCTCTTCATTTAGTTCCAATGTGATGATTTATGCGGCAGTTTTGTCGCGTTCTAGTTGTACTTTACAGGTTGGATGAGAAATGATTTTGTATATTTCGCTTTCAATATTAACTATTTCAAATCACTCGTGAAGATATATTCATTCGTTGTTATTATTTTTGATTAGAAAGTCAAACATCCATACAGTTTATTATAGCCTGCCTGGAATAATCGACAACAGTTAATGATTTATTCAGTACTCAAAATACATAGAATATGACAAAAGTCTTCATTCGTTTTCTGTTCTTACAGTAACGCCATATTGAATTCAAATAATAGTGATCAACTATGTGAAATGTATGGGTAATAATATCACTATCAATCTGAATGAATCAATGATTAAATGTTACTTTTCTCTCATTCACGAATAATTGATTTATTTGAGCTGTAGTTGAAATTATTTATTGAATATCAATCGATTCATCTGATAATTAATGAAGTTCTGTTTGAGTGTATTAGAAGTATCTACAATTACAGAGTATTCCCCTGAAAATTCGGATTTGGCTTTGGTGGAGTTATTCTATTGTTTTTCTTAATTAACATTTTTATTTATTCATTTATTATTGTTTTTTTTTCTCTTCAACAAGAGAAAACAGGATTTTTCCAAGAGGTATTTTTTTTCGAAACTGGTCACTACGTACAAAATTCTCATTATTTGCATTAAACAGACGAGCTGCGATAATTAATCCTCGTGAAGATCTGTTCCGATATCAATTTTGTTGATTATTTGGGATTATTTCATAAGGTGAAGTCCAGTAAATTGGATTACAGTACGAAGAAGTAGTGATTTATGGAACAATAGTTTTAAGTGGGCGATTCGAACAGGTTCAGAGATTGCAGTAATCAGCTGAAACGAAGTGCAACGATGAAACAAGAGAGAAATTGGCCGACATCGCGTGTATTGGACCCTAGTTGTAATTGAAAGTTGGCCAACACTTATTAATCAAACAAGAAAGAATAAAAATGACAGAGTAGAGTTGAACGTATATAATTATCAATTCTCGGAAACTACAATCAATGGATGAAGAGGAATTTAGTTAATTTATTATCAATCCGTCCAATTAGGTATACGTTACAATTATCCTACCACCTAAAGATCATGTTTCCCACAAACGATGTCATTAATGAAATACACAGCACAAAAAAATCTCTCAAATAAATCCATGGATGAATATATAACGGGCGGACGACGAAAAAAAAATTCTATCGTTCTAAACAACATGAAAAGCCAAGTGAAATTTTTTTTAGCAAGGGAAAATTCGATTTGAATTGAAATGCACGACTTGCAATTGAAACTACAATCGGTATTCATTCTACTAACACTGCCGCCATAGATTTAAAACAAATCGATCATAAAAAAAATATTCGAAATCCCGTTTGATTGCATAAATGCCAATAAACCTGATGATTGGATAAATTCTTGTGCGTGGCTACTATATAACAACGACGAATACCAAAGAATCCGGAAATACCTACATATAATGCGATAGGGGGATTCCCTGGAAGATGGAGATTCCTCGTGCATCGCTCTTTTGTCCTTGAAACATGTGCGTCACGACGTCGAGAGTATATTCACAATCGACACGCGGTCACCTCTTATATTCCGCGCATTTCATGCAGTAGTGTGTGCTCGTAATAACACACTTGCGCACGCTTTTCTCCAGCCCGACACTAATTTGTATAATTACCAATCAGATGCGATCTTCTCTCCGATCGTGCGAGAGAGCGTGCAAAATTTTTTCCCCTCTTCTTTTTTTCCTTTTTCTTCAACATCTTTTCATTCTTCTTATTTCTCGTTTTTATTTTTTCATTGAAGCACTTCATGTAGGGTCGTTTCCACGAAGGCCCCTGAGGGCCGTCCCATCACTGCATCAGTGTACACTGCAGTGAGAAACGCGTGTGCGCGCGCGTAACCCGAAGGTATTATATGTGAAACGAAAAAAAAACAAAAAAATAAATAAATAAAAGAGGATGAAGGTGGATAGGAATGAAATGGAGGAGACGATACACAAGAGAATGGAATATATAGTGAGGGAGATTCAATTTGCCGGTGGATTTTTTGGGCGTGAGACGCGCTTGCACACTTACTCTTCCACTCGACTAATCGTGTCTTGGTCTTGAGTACTTGATAGTTACGTGTATATGTATATAAGTATATGTGCCATACATATGTATAGATGCTGTGATCCACATCGTGAGCGCCGACGTAGTTACGCTCCAGGCGTGAATCTATTCTGCACGCAATCCACTCCCATACGCGACGCCTTTTGCTCTTCACTCAACAACAATCCGACATTTGACGCCGACACATTTTCTTCGCTGTGCAGGAATTTATTCCATACCGATAAGTTATGTATAAACTTTGTGAATGTATACATTGAGAGAAGAATTTCTTTGATATTATAAAATGTATATGTTTGAAAGAGTTATTTAAGATTTGTTCGTTGGTAAAAAATTTTGATTGACTGGTGCAGTTTCAAATGTTGCATTGCATAGATTTTGTTTCAGGAGAATAAATCGATTTATTGTATCGATTGGATGAACAATGAATGGAACGAATATTGAATGTGTATTTGGTGACAGTTGCAGGATTCAGTTAACGGAAATTTTTCTCGAAGTGGGTTGACGGATGTATCACCGAATGCTCTCACGTTTTTCATTTCACTTTTCACCTTCTGTCGTTGACATAATCTATATATCTTCATTTCACTTGATGTTGCATTTGCCTGGCATAAACTTCAGATTCTCTTCAAATTCTCTGATGAAGATATTAATTAAGTTGTCAGGAACTTTGTCAAAAGAAAAATTCTAATTTATGATATTGTCAATTTTACTTTTCAGTGACAATATGGTACAATTTGATGATTTCTTCAACGATTTTATGATCAAATGATCACAGTTTTTCATGTTATGCAGACGGTCCAGTTTAAATGATATTAATATCACAATCAAAGTAAATGAATTCAGTTAAGAAAAATACAGTGAGTTGTTATAAGTCACTGAATAGTTTGAATAGATATTGGAACAAATACCACAATTAATTCTCGGTTTTGGACCTTTTCCCCAAGTGTTCAATAGAAAGTTCACTATAAAATTAAATTGGTATGTTATTGTTTACACCATCATTAACAGAACTACCTCACCATAATTCACGATTGATGCAAGTGTATGGGAAAAGAAACGATCGTCTTGTTTTTAGATTCTGAATTCTAGATATTGACATTCAAAGATCAATAGAAACATCGCATATATTTACCTTGGAAATTAATTGCCAACTTCGATTAGTTGATTAATTTCAGAAAAAGGATTTGCAAAATACACCGCTGTGCAAACCTCAATCGTTACTTAGATGTAGATACGAACGAAATCACAGAATGCATAAAGCCACCAGATTCAATGTTTTTTTTTTCTTTTGATTCATGTGTTACCTCAAATTCCATAGAATTTTCTTCATCATTATTCAATTATTCACAAACCTCCCGTTAGAATTCCATGTCCAAGAATAAAAATTGGTCAATTAAGTTTCCAGGTACACGCAATCGCAGAATTCAATTTCAGTAAACAGAATAATATTTAAAGATGCGAAATTTATACTCAATTGTGGAAATTTTCAAGTAAGAATAAATCTCAACGCTAACATTATTGTTTAATAATAAAGATCCGGAAGGTTTTGTCGGAAGTTGCATAAGCATACAGTGGTTTGAGAAATGATAAGTAGCGAAGGGAAAAAAATAATCATTAAAAATAATTGAGATCTTCATGAGTTTATCTTTAATGAGCAAATATAACTGGTTATAAAAAATTGTTGATCTTCACTAGTGGTTATTCACGTTCAAAGTTAATTGAAGTGAATTGGTGGGTTGTGTGTTTGCACATTTTGAATATCCCTGAACATATATGCATACACATAGTAGCTGTCGTAAATTTTCGGGACTTTTTTTTTCTTTTATGTTCCACCCTTATTCGAATCTTCTCTCATGCGTTTTACTGAACAAAATTCCCGTAATAACCTCAGGTTCTTCACTGCCACGTTGTAAAAAATGTGGCAGGTTATAGTGCTCCACGTGGCGCCACACGATCCTGCATAAAGAGAAGTGAAGCACTGGAAAAAAAAAAATTTAATGAAATGCATGACGAGGATGACGATGATAATGATAATGATGATCACGTCCACCGTCGACAAATTTTTTAAACTCTTCTGTTCATGCAGGTTTTGAAGAGGAAAAAGAAAGGAACACAACCCCCTGGCACCGCTTCGCACTTTTGGATAAACCTGACGTGTCTCAACCTGCACGAGTTGGTGCTTGGTGAAAAAGAGATGAGAAAAATAAAAAATAATATGGAGTTGGAAAAAAAAAATCGCGAAGGTTGGAAGGACATCGTACCATGATGTGCTGTGGCGTGATCGTGGTCAGCAAACTGTAATTGGTATATAGGTAACACAGCGCAGCTCACATCTTCCTCCGGATATAATTATAAAGAATGAAAAAAATGAAAAAAGGGAATAATATCAAAAGGGAAAAAAAAAGAATGGTAAAAAGGTTGCAGACATATTAAACATTTAATCTTACACTTTGGTGAATCTATTGTAAACACTTTTATTCTTTTCCGATGATTAATTCCCTCGTACGCATAAATATGAAGGTTTCCATTCCCAGTTTCAAACCTGAATATCACTGAACAGTCGATTCTTAAAAAATTGTTAAAGGACGAATTCTTTGACGTCTAGAGCTCTCCAGATCCAGAACACATGACCTCCAAAATAATGAAGATTCAGGCGTTGATTAGGGTTTAGAAAAACGCTATGAAATTATGTCGTTGGTAACATTCGACTTGAAGACTATTTCTTAGAAACTGTAGCTTTTACGACAAAATTACTAATTTTTTTCATTGTTCCTCTTGGAACAATAACATTTTTTTCTCTAATGATTTTCTAAAAATCAATATTTCTTTAGGTATCCAATTTTATTGCTCTAAATGAGACACTATTGATATAAGGTGCCATGGATTCTCATTTATTTGCTAGTGAATAAATCGACAGAATTCAGAATGACAAAATTTCACTATTGATTTAACAATAAGTCGATAGATAAGAAAAATATTTATGACCTAAAACTTATTATTACAACAGAATATTCCAGTTGAATATTGGAACATTTCTCAAATTAAAAAATCAAATGAATCGCTTTTTTTGTTCAACGCAACTTTATACAAAAATGTGCACGAATGATTGGAGAAATCATGAGAAGTAGAAACAGCTGAGGAGAAAATTTTCAATTTGTATTTCCAATAAACCCCACAAAATCATGAATTTCGTTTTGACCAGGAAGAAAGTGACATCTCCTATAAACAATCTAACCCTTCCTTCCAATTTATCGATTCCTAAACCACCAATTTGAACAATGTCATCATATACTTGGGCCACCCGTGAAAAATCAGCGAATGATCATTCAACATTCATCAAAATCCTCAATACAAAGGTTCGAATTTTCGATTCCCCACTTCTCTATCATCCCATTCTTTCCTTCTCAACAACAAACAACTGCGCAATTCATCAATATAATTAAAAAGTGTTCTAATTGAAAAAAAAGTACTTTATCCCTTTTTTATCAGTGGGTAGAAATGCAAAAATGTATATATAGATGAAAGCAGTTGTTCGCGGAGTTCATTGTCGCGATAATTGGTTGGATTTGGAATGTGCATTGTTGCATACCATGGACACTTGACTTGGTGGCGAGAAACTTGGGAGATAGAAAGAGACACTGTTGAATACCATTGCGCTTCTAACACACACACACACACACACCCCAGCGATGAGAATGTCTAATTGACTCACAGACAATTACTTGATGGTGGAAATACCTGGAAATGTGTATATATACTTGAACATCATCAAGAAGAAGAAAAGGTAGTTGTTCAATTCAAACGTTGAAAATTGTTTGATTTTAATCGTAGTGCTTTGACCCTTCTCCCTCCCAATCTCCCTTCAATTCAGCTTTATCTTCCTTTTATTCCCAAGGCATCATCAACAATAATCCATGTACCATATTGTCATCGTCACAATTATTTTGATTCACATGTATGCATGTTGGAACGCGTATAAATTAATCTATAAGCGGAATTCTATTGCGGTTAGGAAAAAAAAAAATTAAATAAATAAATTAACGGCTCCCGATGCTGCCGGGCCGTTATGATGTAAGTTTACACTCAAACACCTTGACAGTTTTTACTGTTAAAAAGGATCAAAAGGAGTCGTCCTTGAACCTCACAAACATGTGCTTCCGCAAAACATGTAATACCGCGATGGTATTTACGTGAATTTATAAATATCCACAAGTTTCTCATACAGAATGAAACGTGTAGTTGACTTGTGCTTAAAATACGTCCGTATATTATGTGTATGTATATATACATATGCATTTTGCTGTATGGTTTTATCTTCAGTATTACACACATTTTCCATTGGACCACCCTCGGTTTCATGGTGGGGTCTCGATCACGCTATAAAGATATACCAAGTCGCAAAATACACCCACCATAACGATTACGATTCATCGGAATGGTATTATCGAGCAACGGCAGCGGCAGAAACAGCAACGGATTCGCCGCGCGATCAAACGACGATGATGACCGCACATAGAGGTCATTAAACTTTTTTTTTTTTTTTTTTTCACGAATATACATAAAACGTCTACCTCTTTCGTCACGTTGCAATTAAAATCCTATCCTCTGTCATCAATTTCATTTCTATATGTCTATTATTCTTATTACTTTCTATTTTCACATATTTATTGTTTATTGATTCTTTTTATTTTTGGAAATTTTCCTATGAGAATTATTTGATATTTTTTCCTGAGAATTAGAAAATTTTGGAGTAGATTGATGGGATCATTTATTCAAGTATTCTATGCCCTGATGCAAATGATATGGGATTATCGTTTATTATCATTGCGATTTAGCAATAAATTGCAAATAAATTATGGAATTACCATGATTTGTAGTCGTCGTCATTGATTATACATCTCGGTGTAATACAATATTTGTTGAACATTGTGGGCCATGGTCCACTATTGCTCGTGCATAAACGTGTTTGATTTTCAAACATATTTGATGGCCATTCATCTCACCAAGGTCTTGACTTCGTGGCATATTTCTTTTTTTTTTCATTGTTGTACTCTCCAACTCGATGATCCCATGTGGAACAGATTCTTTATCTACCTTCGCCTTCTTCTACTTCTTTTACTTCTTTTTTTCAACTCCGCCTCCGCCTTCGTCTTCTTCATCTTCATGTTCTTCTACTCGTTTCACTCTCTTTTTCCTCTCGCTTTCGACAAGTCTCAACTCGTCTCAGCATTTCTCGCACGCTCGAATTTCCCGTGGTACATCGACCGAATAATTGGCTTTGAAACACTCTCGGGTGTCCTCTCTTTCTCTCTCTCTTTCTCGTAATTACTCTAATAACTAAATGATAGTGCTGGAGGATGTTCTATCTAGTGATGAATTGTCAGGATAAAAATAGGTTTATATATATGTAAAAACAATCTACACTTATAAATGAATTTTTCAAAGAAAAAAATTTCACTCTGTCACGAACAAAAATAGCTTTCATCAATTTAAAAATATTTTTCTTTTATTCATAATGTTTATTATTTGAATAAAAAAATGAAGTCATTATTGTAGGGTGCACAACATAGTCCACCTTTTTTCTCACTTTGAATCATAATAATCCACTTATATACATATACACTGCCGAGTTTATTGATCGTTGTACCATTTATTTGATACACGTCATTAAACTTCAATCGCTTCGCTTTTCTTCTAAATGTATATAAATATCAAAATAGATGTTGATAAAAAGGGAAAAAAACCTTTTCCATAAAATTACATCGTCACGAATCTCCGTGTCTCGAGTGAAGTAAAATCGCACTTCAGCAAATGGAAAACAAAACAGATAATTTACCATGACGGGAACTCAATCTCAAGGTTTTATCAATTATTATTTGAATAAAAGAGAAAAAACAGAAAAAAATGACAGAGACGAGCCTCTGGTAATGTCTCGCAATATATCAACTCTTCCAAATGATGATGAAATAGGTCATTGACACTGACTATACAGTGCAACACCATCATCGCCATCAACATCACCAGATACCGTACAGAAGCATCAGAGATCTCCCTTTCGTCATTCAATAACGACTATTTGATGGTACCGTTTGAATCAACCTAAGAAAAAGTGGTCGAGGGTATTTCTTGATTGATAGACTTATATAGGTAGACAGTAGCTATGTAACTCTGCAGTATATAAAATAGATGTTCTGTTTTATATAGATAAAGAAAAGTAACTGATGATGCTGACTAAAATATATTTCGGTACGGCAAACATATTTAGCTACAACATTATTTATGCGCATATACATTTTACTGGTTGAATGTTAGATAGTATAGTTCTTTCATAGATGACAGATAGGGGGAAAATACTTGTACATAAAATGGTTGCCTTAGGCGTGAGATTGTGAGAGAAGAAGAGAGGTAGATGGAGATGAAAACCCAGCAGCAAATCAACATGTTGGGACGCACGCATTTGATAGAGCAATAAATTCTTAATACTTTGACAAGGCACGAAGGCTATTGCAAGTACAACGACAACGAGGACGAAGACAACGACCACTGGATGTAGACTGAACTAAAAGGTCCTCTTAAGTAATCTTTATGCTATCATCGTCTGCAAGGGAAGAAGAAAATTCGATTGGGGCCTCAGGGAGAATCGGAATTTTCCACTTTGCTTCCATATCATAAAAATATTCGTTGAGTTACTGAACTTGTTGGTGCACGTATGAAAGCCATCATCATATGTAGAGAGAAGATGATACGTGTGTTGGTTGTTCGTTGTGGCTGTAGGAAACTGGGCAATGTGCAATATCTGATCTTGGGACAACGGTTCGGAAGCATTGGTTGACAGTAAAATATCAGCAGGTACTACTCAGTATACCTGGTAGATTGAATCACGGCAGGTTCGGCGCGAGCGCGGGTGCAGCTCACTCTCTCCTCTTCTTTCTCTTGAAGATACTGGTGCTCTCTCGCTGCGCGCGAGTAAATACTGTTAGAATCCGATGAATGATAACCTGTGCATCGCGATATACGCGTTCCGATACAATGGAGAGTATAAAGACGAGAATGTATTGGGTATTTATGTGTGTTCGTGTATGTGGGTAAAAAAAAAGATTACAGGTGCAAAATAATAGAATCAAGCTATTATTCAACGATTTATTGTAGATAGTTTTTCAATGCTGAATTTAATATTTGGTATGAGAATAGTTTTTGACTAATGTAATAATAACTTTTACAGAGCTTGAGAATATATTTTTTCCCATGAAAAACCAGACGATTGATTGAATGTTTGAACTATGATTGGCGAAAATGTGGAAAATATAGATAGGAAATCCATAAATATTGTCAGAATATTCGAATTGTAAAAAATAGTCGAATAGATTCTAATGATAAACTAGGTTGAGAGGACATAATAAATAATCATCAACATGTATAAACAAAAAATTTATTACCGTATACTATAACTGTCCTATTTTTATGGTAGGAATCATGCGAAGATATTTTTTACTCATTCATACCATATTATAATATTTTTTTCCAAATAAATGTAAATTTTATGATACATCGATTACATTCCATTTTTTTTCTTCTTAGTTAACATATCATTCAGGAAATGTTGCGAGGAATTTTCCTGTTTGCGGGTGGTCGTTCTCTTGCGTCTGGCATGAAATGAAATAAGAAAATGAAAGATAGTAAAGCGCGATTTGTACGAGATTTGCATGATGAAGGAATCACGTATTTATAGGTAGAGTACCTGTGACACAGACAAGAAAAATAAATAAAAAAACACCACACGTTTTTTTTTTTTCCGAATAGAGTATAACAATGAGATGTATTATGTTTCATAAGTAAAATCTGCTTTTCATTCAATATCAGTCAACATATTTACCCTAAATACTTTTGTATTGTCCCCATATATAATCGAAACAAAAATGACAATGAAACTAAAACAACATTCTGTTGCGTCGTTCTGTTCTCTGCAATATGCTCATTTAAACGCAGAGGCCGCACGAATGTTCGAAGAATGTATGTACCGGCCTCGATTTGACATAACGGCCCGACTAGTCTTTATCTTTTTCTAGCTCTTTCTCTCTACAAGATGCTTTCCCCATTGCACCAACTGCATATATACCTACCTCTCACCATTAAATTTATTCCGTGTGTCTCACTCTTACCCTAAACACATGGGTAACTAACGGGTCACTCTCCTCAGTGAAGTCCACAGATTTTTCTTCGTGCGTTTATGTGAAACTTTAGATAAAATAGGTCACATTTCATCCCAGAGTGATGTCTCCTGCTTGACAATTCCAATAATTTTCTCTCGTTTTAGTAATCTATTCTCTGGTGTAAAATGTACCAAGTGCATTTGTCGCCACACTGCGGTACCGCACTACAGTACACTCATATACATATCTACATACAGTACGTACATATATATATATACATATATATGTGTATATAGAATGTATGAACAGTGTACAAGGGAGCAGTAGAACCGCGAGCCAATTTACTTGCAAATGCTCGTTAGAGCCTGCGCGCAAACCACAGATGAAGTGATAGAGGATCCTCTTGCTGATGCTTCTGTGCTATACTATCGCCTGCCACACCATAGAGTAAATGTATACAGTATATGTAGGTGGTGTACCTGCTCAAATGGAAATTGTCTCAGATAAATGTAGATATCGAATGGCAAAGGAAAAATAACAGAACAAGAAAGTGTAGATTGATTTTGATATACTTGACATTGAACTACTGACAATTATTTTTTCATTTTCATCATTTTCCTGGTGATTATCAGAAACAAATCATTAATATTCTATTGAAAAAAACTCCCATTGAATACTGAGTGTAATTATTATATTATCTAAAGTAATTTTTATATTTGTTTGATTCAGTATTGAGGATAACTTTGACATGGTGAGTATAATATTATGAAGGAAAGATGTTTGATATATGCAGATTTATCAGCATGACACTGTGGGGAATTTTGATAGATGATTCAGCATTTGAAGAATTCATTTTGCATTTATGCTGCAATCTTTTTTGTAGACACCATTCAGGTAATTATATCATTAAACTATTATGAACAGTTCTGATATCAATTTTGTCATGCTAATAAGGAAATGTGAAATATTCTTAGTATATAACTGAAAACAATTTTGATCTACTTGTCATTATATCTCTGAGTAAACTATAAATACATCAAAGATATGATACAATTGCAAATATATTAAGTGTATGTAAATAGTATGTAGTAGAGTAATTCTATTTGGTTTATTTGACGTTTGCCTGTGTGTTTGCCAACCGTTGCTCGACATCTCGGATTAATTTGTACAAGATAGATACAGATTTAGCCAACTCGAGCTTATTTTAGCCTGGGAAAGATGTTATCAAGACTGGTTCGCGGTTGGGGAGAAAGATCGATAATTATTATTAGAGCTAGAAAAATTGGTTCTTCGGTTGGAATCGATAGAATCTCTAACCGGATTCTATAAAACCCGTTGGGCAATACATATAAGCTATACGGCTTTAACGGACTTGCTTGCTATATAACAAACAAAACACAAACACGTTCATACATGTTCATATATAGTACATATATATGTATATATATATGGCGTCTAATATACTGCTAACATTAATTTTGATGCTTAATACAATTTAAAATGTTGGACGCGTATGATTAATGATTTACAGTATGATGAAACATGCTTCGAATATTCTCAAAACTTTTATTCATAATATGGAAAAATGGTGTCAAAAATGACTGTTTATATTTTTATATGTTGTATTTTTTCAAATCTGAAGTATGAGATTATTTCTGTTGCTAACACTATAATTGGTAATCTCGTCAACGTCAATCAAATTGCTTGATCCATGGGATTTATAATCGTACTTTTTTTTTTAAGTTCTGTGGGAATATCCGTGCCAAAATTCTATTTTGAGGAATGTACTAAATTAATGTTGTTATTGTTAGCAATACTACGCAACATGCTACATTAGATTTGAATTTCGAATCGTGGCAGCGTACTTGTTCAAATGTTAAAATGAATTTATCCGTACGAGAATCATTTTTTTATGTATAGATGAGCTCCATACAAAATCTTTAACTTATTTTCATAAAAGTTTCAATTGATATATTAAAATTCAGTGATTTCAGGATTTCAAGATTTTTACGGAAATTTGGAGTATTTTTGGACCGACATTAAGTTTTTGAAATACAAAACCGTTTGATTAAATTTAGTTTTAATTGTTCATAAATTCTCGTGATTTATACCGTTGATTATTTCAACATTCATCCTTCTTTTTTCCTTTTGACTGTACCAATACATGTTACAATTTTTTTTTTAACTTCATCTTCTGTATGTTTATCTATTTTTTCCAACCCCGTCGAAAAAGCGAATGAATTCCATGCAATCATGGTGCAGAAGCGTGACCTGCAACCACTTGCAACATTACGCAGTTATCTTCCCCTATAGTGTTATATAATTTGGTAGGAGCGCGCGTGAGATCCAGGAAAAGCGAAAGAGCATATAGATGAATAAAAAATATTTTTCAACTGCACACGGGCGGAAGAAGAGGAGGATCATAGGTAGTATACCAAACGGCGCCACACGAAGGACGCAAAAGGTATACAGAAAAGGGACGCGAAGCTCACCGTGCGCAGTAGTAAACGCAAACAGATATTTGTATGGTACGCAGCTGAGTATGTTATCAATTTAATGGCTGGGATACAGGAAGGATCCGCCACTGAACAAGGAGGAATGGCTTAATAGAGAGGTGGGAAATGTACACACACACGCACACACAAATACACATGGATTCATATATATGTGTACATGAGAAAGGAGAGTGAAATAATATTATTAATGCAACATGCAGATAAACATACAAGTCCAAAAAATATATAATTAATATATGTTCATTTCTCCTTGTAAAATTGAAAACAATAAAAGAAAAATGAAATAAAATAAAATTTTCTCAACGTCAAATCGTCACTTATATACGAAAGCTTACGCGTACATTATCCTCTACGCCATTATAATTTACCTCATACGATAAAATCTCGACTAATAAAGTAATGTCTTTTACCAACGTGAGAGACGACCTTTCTGATACCACGAACGATGCGCTTGATCGCAGATTTAATCGGCGCCACGGCATCGGGAATTCATTAAAATGTGTGAGTAGCGTGCAGAAGAGAGATAAAGACCAATGCATACATACAGAATAAAAAGATGAAGAGAAAGAAGGAGAATAGAAAAAAATAACCGAGAAGAAAAAAAAGAAATGAAATTGAAGAAAAAAAAAAAAAATCTGTGACAGAGAAGAGAGAATTCACATTACGTCCGTGAATACACACACGCTCAATCTCCATGAATCAATCGTCACTGCATCATCACACTTGTATGTTTGCCATCAGCACATTCGTTCAATACATGATACATCGATACGTTGATCCGGTAGTTGATATTTCCCCTCATACCTCAACTGTTGTCTGATATCACGCAATAGTTATAAATAATCCCGGCTCAATTAATCAACGTTTACTTTGGCTTCTGGTCTCACGTCTGGAATGCCTCGTTCATTGTTGATTGATGCTTTAGTATCAATGGGAAATAATTCATGACAATATACGCCAATAATCTGGTTTTATTTATCTCAATTTCTCAGTGGGTGGTGTGTGTCTGTCTGTGTTGCCTCTTGTCGACTCCTTGCCAGACCTTGAATCTCCGATATATATATAATTGTCGCGCGCCATTTCAATTTTACGATCGTCGCCAATGTATTCCGTCAAAGAATGTAACATGACACTAATTACTATTCCACTGTAAACCACATTAGAGGAAGAGAAGGGAATTGTCGTGCATGAGGCGAAATGTTCTCAAATTTTTCTACCGTGTGAGGAAAAAGAAAAAAAAAGATTAAACAGTTGGAAGAGATGATTTCAATGGTTGATGAGAGCAATATCACGTGAATGTGGCGCCTGAACATCATCAGAAGTCAAATGGTCAATTGGAAGATACACGAATAGTTCAACATCAGAACCGGTACATAAGAGCGCTTATTGACTTTCATATATATAGAAATGAGGCGATTGACGGATTGACGAGCGATTCGTGCAACGGGTTTAGATCAGGATATTTCTAGTCGTAGATTACATACGATAATCTCTGATTTTATATGGTAAAAATATTCCCTGCTGACATGTTCCAACTTGTTCACTTCATCTTATTTACTTCGTATTCCCCTATCAAACTTTATGTCACGATTGTTTCGAAAATGCGAACAGTAAAAAGATTATAGTTCGCATTTTAAAAAATTTGTAATATCTGTCGTGAGGATATAAACGTAAAAATAAAGAGTCGATCGAGCGGTATTTATGTGACACAGCGCTGCTCACAAGTTCCTTCTCATGAATGAGACATGAGAATATCTAAACGTATTTTCTGCCTCACAGAGCAAATACTTTTGGCTCTTCACCTACACATCGTAACTATTCATCCTGATGGACACACACTCATATATCATTTGACAACAATATAACATAAATTTACGAATATTACGTAGCTTCTACAACTTCATATTCATAATATTCTTGAAACTAGATAGACAATAATTCGAGAATCTTTTTCATGATGTCCGTGTAGCTATGGTTTGTCTCTTCGTGGCTTTTCATTGAAATGCTAAGTGAGGGCGACGGTTAGAGGACAGCAAAAATTAGATTCATTCGAACAAAAAAAAAAGTATTTTCGCAGAGTTTTCAAAACGAGAAATAAAATAAAACAAAATATCGTGTGATTTTTCACTGAAAAGTTATGGTGAATCATCACCCAATTCTAATTTATATCAGTTTAACTTTGTAATTTATTCATCATTGAACGAATCAACATTGAACGAAAATTTTAGTGTAAATTTAGTGAATAATATTTTTTTATCGAGCTTAACAGTATTAAATACATAGCAAAATGATCATAACTGATTGTACAAAGATAATCAATAACGTAAGATGAGAAATTTTTATATTTTTATCAGAAAATTTTTGCACCCAATGAATGTGTACATTTCTTTCTTATCGTGATGTTCGCATAAAGACGAAAGAATTCCACCATTCGTTCATCAACATTTTTCATTGAGTTGGTATTTATTTATTATCCATTCAATGCTACTTCACAATTTATTCGATATGCCTAACCCAAATAATCAAAATACATTTAATACCCATTTCTTATTTTTTTTTTAGAACGCTGACTTTGCATTTTACTCCTCTTTTGCTATCAATTCTGTGGATAAAGTAGAGTAAAGAATGTGCGGATATTTTTGTTTTAAAACAGCTAGTCTGTTTATTTAATCGTTAAAATATGCACATAATAAACCAATTGGCAAAAAGAATATTGAGATTGGTATTGATGATGGTTAGAATAGTGGTTGGATGCGAGGTAAATGGAAATAATAATATAAAGTACTGTCTTGAAAGAATTTCAAAGCCGGTAGCCAGTGGTTGCATCGAATTGCGGGAATTCCTGAACGATTTTCACTACAGTTAATAACCCGTTGAAATTCCAAAAAGTTTTGACGTAGTTGCACTCACGCGATAACTACCTCAATGCACATACAAGAATAAACTTGTCCGTCCGCTATACATTTAGTGGGACGTTGTGTAAGTATGATAATGATATGTGCTTCGAATTATAAATGTATAATCCCTGATCGTGCACGCGTGCTTTGACCCGTTACACGTGACCATAAAGTTGTGTCGAACATGGGCGAGATACACGTGGGACACACACAAAAGTAATGAACATTCACATGAGCCAACGAACGCGGTGGTCTTTCTCGTCTCGGTTTTATGAACACGATTCAAAGTGATATTCTAACGCGCACGTCCTCGTCATCTCATCTTCGTCTCTATCATCGTTGATGTTTTCTCTTCGTTCAACGAATATAAATGTCGCTTTTATCTATCATCAAATGCACATCAATGGATTTTATACCGATGTAAATTAATCTGTTATTGCACTTCATAAAATGACCTCCAATAAATAAAATATACACAACAATTTTCTATACTATATCATATTATTTCTATATTTTATTTTTTACTATAGACAACAAATTAATCCTTTGGTATATTATTAAAATATCATCGTTATCTTTTTTATTTCAAGGTAATATTGCCGCGAGCATGAATTCATTCGCGCTTATTGAGATGACGCTTGAGGGCGCATTTATATATACAATTCCAACAACGATGCATATATAGACGTAGCGGCAATGGGCTTATTTACGAGCCAACATATCAAACCGTTAACTAATATGTATAAGTACACATTTTGATGTTGATCCCACTAACATAACGTTTACATCTAACATCATTTCAATCAATGTGGTAGTGGTGATAAATTTCTTTTTTTTTTTCAATCTCATTCCTATATTTTCAATCGTTTTTACATTATATAGTTTCTCTACCTCTTTTAACGATGCGGTAAATAATCGGGTGGAGAATAGTGGACGCAGTTGTGATCAGTGGTAGTACCGTGAATTACATGAAATTAATACGAAAAAAGGGCGAAAAAAAGTAATCAGAGTAGAATTTTGTCATATACATTGTGCGTGGTCATCGCATGTGATATCATGCGATGGATCAATGGTTATATGTCTCGGCCATTGATCCTCGTCCGATATATAGTTAGGTAACATGTTCTTAATTCTATGATTGATTATTTGAATGAGTTTATACCGCTCTGCACAATAATTATTTGCACTGCAAAATTTTCGTTAAATTTTCGTCAAATGTTCAATCAATTTTTTGATTTTTTTGCGTTGGAATAATATTTAATATCAAAATGTTTAGTTACTTCCGAAACGAAGCCACAATTTTCACCATCAACCGTTTTTTAAAATTTCAATTGCTCTCTAATAATTTCAAATGTCGGTGAAGCTAAATTTGAAGTTGCGTTCATTATTTGTTGCGTTCATTATTTGTGTTCATGGAGGTGCGTTCGTGAATCTTTTACGATTTTAATGTTAGAATGTTTGAATAGTGAAGTAAGCAACAAATGCGATGAATGACATGAAAATAAATAAATATCTTATTTGTTGGGTTCAAAAATTCGATTGAGTTGCGAAACTTGAAAATTTAAATAAGAAATATCTGAATTCCGTTCGAAATTTCAATGTTCATTTCAGTAAATTTATTCGAAACCTCATTATGAACACGTGGAATCACATAAAGAATAATATAGAGCTCAATTCCTCTTAGGGATATTTATTAATATTTCATCATTATAAACAACTAAGAATCAAAAATTATTCCGATGCCCATGGCAGCCTGCTACAATGTGAACATATTGACGCAACGAAATATTTTTAGAATGAAAAAAAAAAAAATCAGATTCCCACGTCCAAAAACTTTTTTTATTACATAGTCCAAATTGTTTATTTGAGATTATAAATAATTTATGACCATATTTTTTTTTCGTCCCGTTCCAGGGAATATTTCACATAAAAACGTTTTTTCCACATTACTTCAGATCGCCATGGTCGTGAGCCGGTTTTCCGCTATTTATTTTCATCTCCAATTTCATCTATGTGAAAAAATACAAACATTTTGTTTTACATCCAATGTATTTCTGCTTATTGATCTTTCTGGTGGGATGAAATACATAAATGAGAAAAAAAAACTGTTCAAACATGAATTGTTCTCTGGTGGAATTGAGCAATGAAAATTTTGTAATGGAACGAAATTTTCATTTCCGGAATTCCACTTCTTCTGATTCCAAATACAAACCATGGAGCTGAATTTCTCCATGCTGAGCTGGATCGTCATATTTATAATAAAGTCATTTGCTCATATTCGCTGATGAAAATCCCATAAAAAATAGCGCTACTGTTTTGTCTGAATATTTTATTGTTATGAACAACATAGAAGTAAGATAGCATTTTTTTTGTATAGTACATTTCTTTGTGAATATTTGAAGTTTAATTTTCTTCTTTCAATTAAACGATTCATTACTCAGCAGAAACAGGAGTTACTAACATTGTCAACTGAGCGGTAAAATCCTCCGATCCACCGCTACATATTCATCAGTTCCTTCCATTCTTTGCATACGATACAACATATGAAGATATATACAACATACAAGACAATAAAATAGAATAAACAGAATAAATAATGAAGCAGCGAGTTTGTAATTTATGCAATAATACTCGATGGTCATTGATAAATAAAACAGAAAACTAAACAAAACTGAAGAAGAAAAAAGAAACGCTACAGCTCGTGCATTGAAGCGCGCAATATTAAATGTCGCACGTGGAAAACAAAATACTTGGGATACACAACACGTATATGAGCGTGTATTTACGAGCACGCGCGCGGTAGAAATAAACTTGGGGATTTTACGAGCCAAAGATATGTATCCTGAACGCTTTACCATGTCTCGGGACTAATATCCTGGTGAATGCGGGCCGCGAACGTCAGCGGCGCGAAGATGATTCACGGTAGAGAACGAGTCACACACATGAGAGGGTACATAGAGAGAGGAACAAGTCGAAACGTCTCTAAGAATGAGCGAGATAGAGAGAAACATCGACAGAGAGGGAGATACGAAACGAGAAGAAGAGGAATATAAAGAAAAGAGTAAGCAATATACTCTAGGGTATCATCGCCTATAAATAATCGGATCTTGCCGTGGGCAAGGACGTCGACGTCGTTGTGTGTCGGCAGCGACGAGAGATAATTCCCGATGTTATGCCCATTGCCCTATACTGTACGCGCATCCAATACAAGCAAAACTCGCATACATACAATTATTAAAAACACCCATCATCATCATCTTCATCACCATCTTCATCATCATCACTCGATGATCGTCACACTTTGGCACGTCCATGTGATCCAACCAATCGACGATTCCAGTAAAAATGAGTCAACACCATTTTTGAAACCATCTAAATATATTTCAACAAAAAATAAATAATAACAAGAATTAAAGGCCGCGCGCGGCTTCACCTGTGCGAAGGTTTCTCAGAGTTCTCTTACACCCCAACAAAAGAACACATACACACTCAGGGTGTGTGAGAGAGAGGGAGTGAGAGAGATCCTTCTCACGTTTAGTCATTGTCGAGCCGCGGGCGATTCTCGTTCGAACGCGCCGCAGCGCGGATGGCAAAAAAAAAGGAAAGAAAAAAATGAAGAAAAAAAGAAGGAAAGAAAAAATAACCAACATCCACCTGAGATCGCAATCTCTCGCCAGTAACGAATCGGAACACCCTCGCGGCCAATGGCGTTTTGCCGCGAGACCATAAGTCGTATGATGTCACTCTGTATTTCCGTTTTTAAATAGTATATATCCTCCTTCAACATTATCCACATCTCTCTCATCGTGGTGGTTGCCGTGTCGTTGTTGCCATCACACGACTGATGACCTGCCGTGCTTAATGTGACGTCATGTAATATTGCAAAACGCATATACATCCAATATTTTTTTTATTTTATTATCTATATATTGTAATCGCTCATGTGTGGATATTTTTTTTCACACACATTCACTTAACTACTCATCCATCGATTACATATTATAATAGATATAAGAACAACAATTTCTCTCGATGCTTTTAAATTTATTGCCAATCAATCTTTTCATGTTCATTCAATGATCATTCGTATAATGACAGATAACTTTATATATTAAAAGAGGAAAACGTTTACTCTGACAATTCTATCGAAATAGCAAACATCATTTATTCAACTTGATAAAACACGTCAGTGATGAGCTGCTATATATAAAATGAATAAAATAAATAAGAAGAAATAAAATGAATAAATCTGTATATGTATATATTTATTGCATATTGTTACTATCCAGTGGACACCTTTGTCGATGTCTTGGCGTGAAAGATGATCACTACACCAATATCCCCCCATCAATATTCAAAAGTGCTTTTGTCTATTAGAAAGACAGAAAATGAAAAACGAAATGTTTTTCTGTTTTCTCTTCATATATATTTCGTGTCAAGATTTGCGTGAAAAAGTGTAGTTCATAGTCCAGGAGACTTGGCATATGGACGATAACGGTGTGTCCTTGATGCGCTCGACAAATCATTCTGGCAAAGCGAATCGTTCTGAACGTTGGCCATACGTTCTTATGCGCTCTTGCACAGCCCAGCGGGTCCTCGCGTTCGTCGTGTAGACATTTACTTCAACATTGATGAGCGTACGTTCGTCATTGCTTTATGGTTCTCTCCAGTCATCGTCTTCCCATCGGCATGCTTTACTTTATTCACTTCGAATTCGTCTCCATTCAATTTATAAAAGTTATGTTCTCTCATGGAGATATCTGACAGGGACCTTGACATTCAGTTATACAGGTTCGTACAGGTCTACATAACTTATGTATTTAATGTCTATATATATATATACATGTACATACACAAGACATTGACGTATACAATTTTTTTTCCACGCTCGCGTGATGTCACTGCTCTCACCACCAACGAGAGAAGCAGACAATAAGGTTGAAGGGAAAAGCTAGAGAGGACATCCGCTCCCGGTCTATGTCGTTCAACTTTATGTGTACTTATATGTTTGTATATTACTAAGAAAATATTATCTTCATCTTCAAGACGATACGTTGATATTCTTACGTCGTGTTCCAACGCCACATGCATTCATATATCATTAAAGTATATTAATTCATGTGGATAATTTCACTTCGCAATTATTTGAATGGACGGCACGACTTTTAGTCCGACTTTGAATTCATAGAAATTATTTAGTAGATGTTGATACATCTTGAGATACAGTCGATTACGAATTTCATTATTATTGAAGCTCCCATTTTTTTATTCTCGTGATTTCAATGCAACCGAATTCAAGATTCAATTCAATTGAGTCTTTGTCTTAATTCAATTTGGGTATTTGTTATTAACGACATGAAAAACCTGTCGAAAAGAGACAGGTTCATTTCCTAGCTGTTATTTTTTCATGAATGCTCGTATTTCAAGTTTTGAATAGGCTGTTTTCCAGAGGTAGTTCATTTATGAAGTGTTAAGGGTGAATTTTGGTGAAGAAACTTCCACCAGAACGGACGCCATTGCAGCCACACTAATGAACCAATTTACTTGGCTGTGGGATTAAAACCAGCTTCAAACTATTCCCCAAAGTGTTTTAAGTTTTCGAGGAAAAACGTATGGATCGTTAGTCCTTCACATAAGTATTAGAATAATGTTGTAAAAGCTGAATTCACAGCACTGGGCAAGTAAATTATGTCACTAGTCTCAATAAGTAATTACCAGTTGAACTAATAATGTTCAGCTGCACGACAATGTGGATAATTAATTGATATTTACTGTGTTTGTTGAAGAATATGATATCAATTATGGTTTGAGTATGTGAATTCTCATATTATAATATATTATTTACTTAATGTTCATTAATGGCATGGACACACCTAAATTCTCGATAAAAATTAGGAAAACAGTTGGAATATATGTGCCAAGATTTGTCTTACAATTGTAAGTAAATCCAATTAAATGTTTTTAATCGAATTTATTACAAACTAATGTTGCTTGCATAATTAAGATTCAAACTTGAATTGAGAAAGTCATTTCGTGGAGAATTGTGCATAATTTCAAAAAATTAGTTACAAACTCGGTTTGATTTCATCCAATGGATCAAGTAAAATAATAACTTGAGCGAATAAATTGGATAAAGCATTTACCCCAGTCTAATTGTGAATAATGGAGCACTCGAACAGTTCAAACTATCACAAAATTAATCAATGAAATGAGAAAATCGAATGATTAACTAAATTTTCTGCAACTTCAAATCATTTCAATTCTATCTACCAAATTCATCTTATTAAGATTTGCTAATTGACGTGAAATGCATATTCTCGATTTACATCTCGTCGGATTTTATATGACAAATAGATGAGAAGGAGAACCTTGAAAAAATTCATCATCTAATCTCTGCAAAATCCTCTTTCTTCACGTTTCTTTTCATCTCTAATCTTCATACATAAATGGAAAGCTTCTTCGAATATTGATGAAGGGATATTGGTATGAGACATCCTGTGCACGAGCCTGTCGGCATTGACAAATCTCACTTGGGTAGGATGAAAGGGCACGCGCACAAGATATTGATGAAATGCAATAAAATTATTAAGCTTATTTCTTGAGGATCAAAGAATTGGGGATCCAACACTTTGGGCACGTGTCTCATCTCGTGTTTCGCGCCTGTCAGCTCAACTTATTCACTT
Organism: Meteorus colon; assembly: GCA_030523085.1. Classification (NCBI taxonomy): domain Eukaryota; kingdom Metazoa; phylum Arthropoda; class Insecta; order Hymenoptera; family Braconidae; genus Meteorus; species Meteorus colon. The sequence goes on from JAPYZH010000088.1 coordinate 166,949, forward strand.
TCTTCCGGGTATTCCGTTTGTGAAATCCTCCTTCTCCCTTATCTCTACTCACATAGATATATATATATATATATATAGACAAATAATATATATAGTGACTGGAGAAAGATGGTAGTTGCAATTTTGTCGGTTGAATTCTACCGAATCTCAGAAAGTTCGTGACGCAAGAAGAGTATTTTAACTGTACTAAATTTCCCAACCAGGTACTTAAGAGAGTTCCGTTTTGCTCTCGAGAGAATGGAGCACATACTATTCCTACTCCCATTGGGGCCATAGATTCTCATAGATTTATGGGTACGAAGGGTTATATTGGCTCGTGCGCGCGCTTCCTGCGCCCTCTAGGGTTGATTAAACATCCGGCAGATAGAGAGCAGCATATTTCGGGGGATTTATAATTCATCTTTAATCTTTTTCTATCCAGAATTTTTTTCATCTTAAAGTTCCTTCACATGTGAACAAGAGACTTTTGTACGTTTGTGTATTCTCCAACCGATCTCTAAACCAACTTCTAAATGTCTGTCAGCGTTACGTCACGGCCAATTTACCATCACATCCGAAGAAGAAAAAGTTACTTTTGTATATGAAGGCCCCTTTGAAAAATATATATATTCTTTTTTCCATTTATCTATATATCGCTCTGTTATTCCACCACCACACATGTGGTCCTTAATTTCACGGGGATGCAAAACACAATTTAGATTAGAACAAATTCGTGAGAAATTTATTTTGTCGGAGAATTTGGAATGAATAACATATGCGACCGTTATATTGCAAGAACAAACCTGCATTCAAAGGATAATTCCTATATCTAACTCGGCTTTACGTAGAGAAATTTCAAGCGTGCTACGAGAATTTTTTCTTACATTTCGCCATTGAGGGAATAGTTTATTCAATACAGTATAAGTAAATGCTTTCATCCAGAATTATCTGAAAATTCTGGTAATTCGAAATTAATAGTATTGAGTGAACGTGAAAAAAATTAACGAAATGAATTTTCGTTCGTCTTATTCGTCTACAATTTACATTTTATTATGAAGAATACTGATTCATCAATGCCTATGAATGAATTTTATTTATGATGAATATATTCATTTACCATTCGATTCAAATGTGTGTCAAGAGTTCGATTATAGCTGACAAGTAGGTTCATCGAATTTTTAATTGTTGTGAAACAGCTCAAACATTGGTAATTTATGGTAATAATTATACAACAATTCCGACTGTAAAATTCATCTGGGTCATCAAAATGAACCATTCAAGTCCTCTTCTAAACTTTAACTCATTCTTCAATTATTCTTATCATTGGAACATTGTAATATCTCTCAATTAATTCCTTCATTCACTTATTCATTAAATACTTAAAGTTTAAAATGGCTCATAAATTTTCCTAATATTCCATACAAAGTTTTCACTCTGACGTTTATCATTCATAAAACAATATTATTAACTCTCAATAAAATTTTGTTGTCTGTTGATAAATATTGAATTTATACAATCACCATTTACCTGCAAAAACCACTTTATTCATTATTGATATTTTTCTATTTAGCATGTATATAAAAGTTTGCTGAAGCTGTGGTCGGAATATTCCTCATAAAATATTGATAAATTCTCTTCATATTGAATAAATTCTCCTCTGAATATTCGCAAATCGAAAGAACGAAAAAAAATATTAACCACAGAATCCTGTATGTATTATTGCCAACCCAATGATCCAGATCTGCTTACCTAGATTTTGTCTGATAGGACATAGCAGAACAAAATAAAATCCGATGATGATGGAAAAAAAACTACCGCTAGACAGCCGACAACGATGACAATGTCCCATAAATAACCGCGTCAAGCCATTCGCAAGATTATGTACGTGAGCATTTGCTGGGACACAACATTGCGTCTTATATATTCATACACACATATATATGTATATATGTATTTCATGAAGAAACACAGAGAGAGTGAGAGAGTAAAGTCGTGAACATGGCGCTATATTCCGCCCGCACTCATACAACTGAGCGTCCAAAAGAGAAAGACTCACACTAGATAATGTACCTTCCGTTATACTTCCTACTCTACTCTCAGTATAGACACCCGTTCGTCAAGGTCAGCAACTGGTTATTTCTTATATTTTATATTTTTATTATTATTATCAACATTTTTTTTACACTTTTGTGTTCTATATTTTTTTCATCGCATATTTTGCTTTATTTCAAAAAAAATTATTTTTGTATGTATCTACGAAAATTGCTGTATACTTATTTTTTATTTTCATTTTGATGTACTTGGGATCGATAATGGACTAAAATAATGAAGGAGATGTCCATGATACAATTAATGATACAATACTGCGTCATATGATGAGAATTACCATTTTTTCTTGGAAGGATATTTCGTATGGTGAAAAAATGACAAAAAAGGTAAATATCCTAAAGTTACAATGTTTTTCATTGTCCTCGTCACAACTCTCAATGTTCTATTATTTTTCTTTTATTATTTCTTTCCTTTATTCGTCTTTTTGCAAGATACTAGAAACTTAACAAAAAGAACATTGATGATTCGCAAAACTGAAATAACAGGTTACTCGTGAGACACAACACAAAGTGTAAACGAATGGAAGACCAAAGACGGGACTCCTTCTCTGCATTTTCTTTCTCTGTTGATGGAAGAAGGAAGATGGGTGGGATCGTTCGAATGAGAAAAAAAAAATTGAGGGGAAAAAAAAGTAAAGGAAAAAAATAGAGGAAACCAAAAAGAAAGAATACTCGAATGTCTCTTCGTTGTGTCGTTCAGAACGAGTTCTATTTATAGCTCATCATGCCATCAAAGACCTTGTTTTTCGTTTCGTCCTTTTTTTTTTCCTTCATTTTAGTTTTATTTCTTGGTGAGGATGTTTCATCCCCTTGTGTGTCACCGCCTTAGTAATATAAATCGTATAATTGATTTGTGTTGAGTTGTCGAGTTGGGATTCTAACAAAATGGAAGTATGATTTATTGGGCTTTGAGAAAATTAAGGGAAATTGATGAGTATATTTGAATTGAGAGAATTTCGCGAGTATTCAATTGAATCAATTAAATGATTGGATGGAATTGTACAATATTTGCATTGATATAGTGGTGAAATGATTCGAAATTGCCAGATTGTCGTGTGGATCAATTAATTTCTCATAATTCTGTCACCATCATCGTTGAAATGATTGTTGGAGGAATTGTCTAAGAACTTTAAAATTATAAAAATAACTTAATTTCATTTTCCTATTGTTCGTCATCGTTCTTCTTTGACCCAATACCATTTGATTGATTCTGTAAACAAATTGCCAAGAACTATCTTGTTTTTTGCATAAATTGCTACATTATGGAACATTAATATCCAGAAACTAAAACAACAAATGAGCAATTTAGTTAATCTCAAACAATGTGAGACAATAGATTTGCGTATTACTAGAATTTAAATGACGATATGAAAACGGTACCCACAATTTTTTCTTTAATCTGGGGAATATATCAAACTTCAAAACTCTCGCATACATAAATATATAAACAAGAATAACATTCCTATAATAATTTCTTCGTGAGAAAATAATTACGTAAATTTTTACTATCAATTTATGAAACATCTACGAGTCGATTCAAATCTGATATAATTATTCTAATTGAATAATTACGTGGAGTTGAAAAATATCTTTCTCACCGTTATTGAAAATAAGTTAAGAGATCACATATTGCTTAATGATATTACTAATCTTTCATCATCATAACACAAAAAATTTTAATATAATTCCCTAGTAAATGATTAAATTGCAATTCATGATCTGGAATAACTAATCATAAAAATCAATCAAATTATCAGAACAATAATCGACTATTTGCTGAAAACTTATAAATATTCTTTTACGATTGAACAACATTTCAAAATTAAATGATCATTAAATAAATCGTTCAATTATTTTCAAGATATCAACATAACAAAGTCAAAAATATAAAATTCCCAAATATTATCTCAAATATAAATTTGCATTTGCAAATCACTTTTTTATTTTTAATTCTTCTCATCCACCTGATGTTCTTCCTCCTTGATCATCAATCCCTATATATATATATATATATATATATATATATATGTGTATATATGTTGTATATAATACAAAAAATAATTCTTTTACCCTCCATAATCTCTGGTGGGTTCGTTGGACCCTAATTGCGGAAGCCAAGGCACGCCATCACGACGTTATATACATGCGATTTCGAATACCGACATAATACATGTACAACCAGGTTGATGTTAACGCCTCATCCTCCCTCTTTTCTTCGCATCTTCATTCACTCTCTTTCACACACACACGGTCATTATCGACATTCAATTAAATTAAATATTTTTCGTCTACATCTCATCATGATACAATTTGTACACTAAGAACACACCATTCACTATATTTTATTCCATAATTGTTTTTGTATAAATACCGTTACGTTTGAATTGCATATCATTGCGTTGTTTTAAAATTAACGGAGTGACGCCCTCTCAAAGAGCTGCACAAAAATTCCACTTCATCGTTTTACTGATGGAGATTCATCGATGGAGAAAGAGAGAAAAAAAAAATTATAAGAGAAAAAAAACGAAATGAAATTGCTTAATACACCCAATTAAATAGTTTAACTTTCTAATATAGCTCCCAACATACATCAATTTTTATTCTATACACAATTTATTAATTTGAATTGAGTGATGTTTTTTTTTCCCCCCGCCCCATTGATAACAGTCATTTCAGGGTCCATTGACCGAAAATACATACATATGCAGAGAGACGGCGTCAACGTAAGTTTATAAAAGCGGAAGCGGAGGAGATGTATACACACAGGAGTGTTGTGTGAGAACACGTTCTCGTGGAAGAGCAAACTGCGATTTTATTATAATCGTGCGAGTAAGAACGCGTATATACTTCCATGTCCTTTTATTTTTCTCTCTCTATCTCTCTTTTATCCTGCGATGTTTCTTATTGTATGTTTTTATCGCATATCCTCATACACCACCCGTAAAAAGTAAAGAAGAGCCAACGCGGAATCCGTTAAGGTATTTCGTGGTCCTCGAACCTGAAATGAACGGTGATGTTATCGAACTGGCATTTTATTATATATACGAACTGTGAGAAGGACAACCAGCATAAATCGTAGTAATATGTAATTTTATTTAATTCAGAGCTATTTATAAATACTACTTCCAACGTATTATATACCTACCAACAGACACAGACAACATCACACGATATATAAAAGCTTAAGATTAATCAACCAGAAATATGATACAGTCTTTTATTATTATATATCTTTCTTTTTTTTACGGTCAATGTATAATTGATATGTAGAAAAAAAAGTATAACTTGAATAATGTAATTATTCGATTCTAATAGACTGAAAAAAACATTTCGAAACACCTATGGCCCCACAAGTAATTGCTACTAGTCTTCTTCTACTTCTTCTCTTATTCTTCCTCTTGCTATGTGAAAATAAAAAAAAAAATCTCTCACAGTCGAGTGTATAACGGCACACACGTATCGCCTGAAAAACTTGACTTATTGAATAGGAATGCTCGAGCTGGTAACGAAAAAATGAAATAAAATAAAATAAAACAAAAAAAAAAGGAGAAAGAAGAAAAAGAAGAACAAGAAGAAAAAGAATTGTGGATCACATTGACTCACGTAGGTGGGCGTTTTTCTCTAGTTTTGTTCCCAAAATTTTGTTGAAAAGTTGTGTTATATGTGAGAATTTGTAAAGTGAGGGGAATGTCGTTGCTTTCTTGTCTTGTCCTGTTTTCGTCTCTTTCTATAAATTCTGTATAGAGTAGATGCCATGGGGTAGCGAAGGAGAACCTCTCTGGCGCCACGTAGACCCGCGATCGGTCGAGCATGACGGAAATATGCGAGACACATTGCACACACACGCTGTGTATATGTTATAGCCAACGGTGCGTGTTTAATCCTGATATCATTTTTGAGATGTAACTGGAAATTGATGCGATCAAAAAATCTCCGAAATATCATTTTATACTTTTGGTTTTATTTAATTCTTTTTATTGATATTTAAATGAATTAATGTTATAACATATGTAGTTGTGTAGTGATATCATCACATAATATAATTTATTGACAAGCATTTTAATACTCTCCCTTGTCATAAGTTGGCAGTTATATTTTCATTTTATGATACACTTCACTGATTATTAAATAAATAACGTCACTATTATGCGATTACATCTGTTTGAAAAGATATTCATTCATATGTATACATTATTTTATTTACTGTAAATATAACGACATGTGTGGGTCAAGTCTGTCTGTCACATACCATTTCTACTGTCATCAGGATTCAATCTACGAAATGAAAGTGATAGCATTGTGAAACATGTATCAGTACTCTTGAAACTTTCTTCACTTCTTTTTTATTTTTTCTTCTCCGTCTCATTTTTTTCCTTTTTCTTCATCCAATCCTCTCACATCATTTTCCAACTCCTTCATCGATACTACCTTCTACATTTCATCACACTTTATATTGTGAATCAGTAAAATTGGTTTTTTCACATAGTTTGCCAAGTCATCATTGAATCGTGGAAGAGAAATAAAAAGATATTTATAAGTGATTTCCCGTCAGTTTACATGTTATAGTAATTACGGAAATGAATCGGGGATTGTCCACACGATGAATCGATATGAACAAAAATTTTTATCTCATTACAAATTTACGAAGGTCAATTCGTCATGAATAAGGTAATTCCCGCTCACTCTGTTTTTATTAATCTGAGGAATGAATTGAGCCATCAAACTCTCGTTTAATGACGTGCATAAACGTGAATAAACTTGCAATAATGTGGCCTTGAAAAAATCATTTACTATATTTTTGATGCAGTTATCGATAAAATCAGCCGATTAAATAATTCTCTAGTGTTATTGCATATCCTTTATAACCTAAAAAAAGAGTTTATTCAATATCGTAAGGAATTGATTGATATTTAATGACTGATCATTCCATCTAACGTCCACGTGAATGATTCGTTCAATTTCAATGAATTAAATATTCGTATTTAATTCTTCGTTCGTTCGGATTAATCGTGATTTTATCAAGACAATGATTACTGATAGTTAATAAATATTATTGATATAATATGAATTAACTGTAAAAATTAGAGATAGGGCAAGACTCTCATTCCATGAGTATTCATAAATGGTAAATGAAACATTAATTTTTTTGAGTTACTCCGTACCAAGTACAGTAATATCAAAGTTTACTTCTTAACCGATAGTGATGATGGCGAATTTATATCTGCAAGTGTTTTTAAATACTTCATATGACAAATCGAATAGGAGAACCAAAATTTGTTGCTTAAGCTTCAAAATGCAACCGGGACGTGATGGCATTAATATTTGAATGGAACCAAAGAAGACTAAACATAATGAGGTACAAATTATAAACCGACCTTTGTTGAACCTATGCATAGACAATCAATAAGGAAACATAGCCATGATAACTTTTGTGCTTCTTAATATTGTCATAATGTTATGAACTATTGATAAGTATCAAGAAGCCTACCATCATCAAATCAACTAATCGGATAGGAATATATCAATGTAAAATATGAAAAGTTGCATTGAAACTTTTTGTGTACAATCGTATATTTGAGTTGAAGCAAAAATAAAATTTCCTCATATTCTACCATAAACGGAAAGTTATTTTTAACACTCCCATTATTCTTAAAAACGAATAAGAGTCTAGTTTGTGAGAAAAAAAGCTGACAGATTACAAAGCACTCGTCGTACTTCTCAACATGTCAGTAATCCGCATAAATCGTTCTGAGAACATATTAATATTTGCCTTTTGAAGTCGACATTCAATGAAACATAGCAACTTATCGTCTTCTCGATGTCGACTTACTACATACAAATTTTCGGATTTGTGGTCTTGGTCCAACCACTCTGAAGATTATGTGGCTCACATTGAATACATCCAGACGTTCAGTCAGATAGATAGGCAAGCAAGCTAAACTCATCGTTTTCACATCAACAACTTTGTGAACGACGAAAAATATCAAAAGTACTTGGGAGAAAATTCTATCCGATAAAGATTGCGTTTTAACATCCTTCTATAAATTCAACTATATGAAAAGATTGAAAATGTTTTCAAATCTGCAATGGAAATACTTATTTTCCCTTTTTCCTCTTAAACATCGAATTCCATCGAATCAAATTCACTACAAATTCACTTTTGCCCGTGAAAAAATGATACAAAAGACGTATAAACATTACTTAAATTCTCATGATTAGAATTGTTGGAAATTTTCACATTATTGAATAGATAATTAACCATTTCCTTGGGCATAAAAACAACACAAAGAATCTGAATACCATCTCCAGCCAACGATAATAATCGATTACATGAACAGAAAATAATAAACATATGAATACAAATTTACAGAAAAAAAATGTTGTACCATATACATAGTAATACCAAGGTCGATTCTCCATGGAATACTCAATAACCTCATTTTGTTTTTAACCTGAGAAACAAATTAAGCCATCAAACTCTTGCATCTTCATGCGCGAAAATATCTTTAAACGTGCAAGAACGTGTTCGTACAATATTTTTATCAAAACAAATTTATTATATTTGTGTGATGTGCAGGAGGATGAACGCGATGATCGAGTGAATTACAAGATAGTTGTGCTATAGTTACCATTATATACATACATACACATATATAGGTACTTTAGTAATAACCGAGGATATACATGTACAGATTCATGTGGAACCATTTCTGCCTGCATCAATGAAAAACTGCATCGTATCTATATAAAGTTAGTAACAAGACGAAGAGGGCGGCTTAACAAGGCCGTTATTGTTGCGATTACGCTAACTCGCCGCGATCGAGACTCGTTTCAGATGGTAATGAATACCATGAGACTGTGATTATAGCCCAAATGTCCCTCGGGCTAAGAAACAAAACATGAGGAGGGATAGAGGGGGAACAAATAGAAACAAAATGGAAAAGAGCGAGAGGAAAGAGATCATCATCTTCATAAACTTCAATTTAGCCCAAGGCTTTTTGCGCATTCAATCGTTAAATTGTTGATCAATGATGTTATTCAGGACTATATTATAATCGTCCTTATTTACATCAAATCTATGCTGAAACATTGACAATAGTCGTATAATTATCAATTGACCAATTAAATGATTGTCGTTTGGAAAAAAGTAAAAAAATAGGTGGAAAAATAGTTGACGAATGAGAAATGACGTTATATTGAACAATCAATGATGTATTGCAGTTGTTGGATTAACTATGTTGTATTGGAGAGGATAAAAGAAAAAGCAAGATACTCCTGCGGTTATATGTTCGTATATAGTACACGTGGGCAACCAACGGCAGAGAGAAAGGACGCGCGAAAAGCCACAAGAGAGAACTTCAGTGGCAATGTTAAGTCCTTGAACTCGTGATGGTTGAATCAAGCTATTGAGTTCGGTGAACCGTATATATGTGGATGTATATTAGTGTATATGTATTTGGATGTGAACGAAATTCTCGGCTGTCACACATTTGTCAATATCAGAATTAATGAATATGCATGAATAAATAATGACAAATAGTTTGAAAATGTTTGGTAACAATTTGAAAAGTGCTGTTGTAAAAAATCTCTTCATACACTTGACATAATTATTCGTTAAATGCAATAAGAAATCGATATTCATTCGTGATTGTCAGTAATGAATGATAATTGACTAATTAATTGATAAATAGATAGCCGAATGAATACTAATCAACGATTGACGAAATGTTTGGGGGCAATTTGGAAAATGAATAAAAATATCGTTGGATAGTTGAGAAAATTATTTGTCAGATGCTATAAAAATTTATTTTATTCTCTACAATTGTTGATGATAAATATAAACGAAATAATAAATAAATGAATGATGACAAAATAATTGCCGAAATATTTTGAGACAATTGAAGAAGAGAATAAAAATATTTTCCCACATAGTTAGGAAAATTATTTTTCATATGAAATAGGACTGTGTTATTTTATGTATTTAACTTTTTTTTTTTTTTTCCTTTTTTTCCTCCTTCTATTCATGTATTCTTAACGTAGTTTCTATGTGAGTCACACACAGGGTGGGTACTGAAATGGAACGAAGGACATAGCCGCCAAACCGTGAAAGTATGATGAACAACATTAAATGTACGGATGCTGCAGGAAATGCAATTATAACTTCATCTAATACAAAAATATAACTAAAAGAAGTAAAAGAATACGGTGTGCATTCATTCTTCGACTTTTGTTATGCTCACACGTGTGTTTGAGCGTGTGTTCGTTGTTAACCACACAATTCTGTATAGAATATTGACCGGAAAGCAACGTCTATTGTTCCAGGACATTCCCCTCACTGCACCATTATATATTTTCCCATCAAAATTATCGACAGTGAAATTTTAGAAAAATAATTCATCACACTGGACCTACCACAATGCGGAAAGTCGAGTATTGATTTTAGGGTGGTTCTACAGATACCCAACGACAACATCTGTATGTGAGTTTCACCCTCACATTCACCCAGCACTAATCATTATATATGAGACAAACTGAATTTTCCTCGTAACTATATGCCTATCGGGTTACCCATGATGTGGAGCGCATTGATCAGCTTCAAAAATTTTGGGGGATGCACGGATACAGTGGTTTTGCGAAAGGCGGAGCGGTTTGTGGATCACCATATTAATTACATCAGCCATCAACTTATCCACCCGTTAGAGTTTGCGCTCGATTCGAATAGAGAATAATTGCATCAGACTTGCACACGGCTCCATCGAGTAGCTTCAACTTGTCTATATAGAAAATGTTATTTATGGCATAGTTTCATGTGAAAATAGTCTAATAAAATTTGCTGGATTTCTACATTGTAGAAGAAGTTATTTATTGTGGCAATTTTGTTTGTTTGTTCCATCAGCTTTTAATAGTTTAATCAATAGTTGAATGAATCTGTTGAGGCAGATTTTTCTAAGAGCCAGTACTTCATTGTGTTATCCCATATTGAGATTTTTTTAATATCATCAAAACCTTTAGGGGAACTGAATGGAAATTAGAAAAATTTGTATGACAATGTGGAGATATTGTGAGATTAGAGAATCTGCTATTTCATATTGTGTTTCGCTTGCTTTCTATTATTCATGAGGTGAATATGAGATAAGGGTAGAAAAGTCGATAGGACTGGATAAAAATAAAAGTATGCAAAGATAAGGTCGATATTTGTCTATTGTTGAGTGAAAATATGTTTACTCTAAAAATTCTCTACACTTTTTCTTGACACTAGAGAACAATTTATTTTTTTACAGACTATATCTTCTAGCCGACATTTACGACAATGAAAAAACTACAGAAAGTGAGTATCAATTGAATCAGTTTGTTAGAACGTATTCGTGAATGAAGATTTATCTAATTTTTTATTCCAAAATTCATTGATCAAAGAGAAATATTCTCATGCTTGGAATTGATATTTGTTGGGTCAGAAAAAGGTTCGTGAATGTTTTGATATAAAATGAACTTTTTAAATTTACACTTAAATTAGAAACTAAATTCATTCTTCTTTCAAATGCGACAAAAGTCTTTTGATCTCTGATACTGTTTCGCCAGTGTATACTCTTTTATGACAGAATATTTTTGAATAAATAATTAATATTGGCTCATCAGATTTTAAGTAAAAATGACTTCGTTACAGGAATTTTCACGCAAATTTCATTGCATATTCGGAGGCAATGATGATTATTTAATGGTGTTGTGTTGGCAGATTGTTCAAAGATCAAGTTTGAAATAAAACCAGGAAATATTTACACACGTGTCAATTCTCAACATAACTTTTCACAGAATATACAAATACAATAAAGTGAAAAAAATCATGTTAAGCGAAAAATTATTCTCACTATTCAAGCAAGAATGAAGCATATTCTCAATTTGCATACAGTTCTTGAGAGTACACTTCAGTTCGAAATATTAAAAATTCGTGTCTTTTGCTAAAACAATTATTATGTTTGGATCATTTTTCTATATAAGAACGGCAAATAAACACACAACAATAAGAGAAAATTTAAATTTTAATGACATATCAACACATCGACAACTGCAAAATTTGGTATGGAACTATTACTAACACTATCGCCTTCATAAAATAAATTTTTTATCAATAACTTCAACCGAATCATCAAAAAATGAAATAAAAAATGTTGATATCTTACACCACAGATGTTATAGTTACTTATTCAGTTCATCGCTCTGTTTCTGCTTCACCTTCCATTCAATTTCGACAGTTCCATCCTGGAATTCCAACAATTCCATCGAACAAACATTCTCCAGGCTTCCTTCTCCTCTTTCGTTTGTATTCTGATTTCGCAATACAAAAAAATCTCCCAATAGAATATTCCAATTTTCATTTTCCATTGTAAATCTCTATTTTTTCAAATAAATATATGCCAATAAAATCAGCCAATCCCTCATAAGAAATAATTGATTGATCTGGAATATTTACTCGAACCTTTCCTATACTAAAGCAAATTATCTGAATATTTTGCTTTTGTATATATGTAATAGGGGTGGCTGAGCCCAAGGGTGCCTCATTCGATCTCGAATGGACGACAGGGAGTCACGTGTAATGGACAGGGTGGATGGGAAACTCCTACATCACGTATACAACATCCTGCCAACTCTCGACAATCCTCAATATATATATCTATACGCGCATATATGAAAGAAAAACGAGAAATGAAAATGATGGAAAGGAAGGGCGAGACTAAAATCGCTGGATCAAAGGGAGATATTGTGCAGGTTGCTGAAAATGGGGTGGATGTGGGACTATATAACTGAACAGAGGGATATAATTCATACGATATATGATTCAGCCAACTGTCCACAAATAAAAATTTTACTTTATAAAATTGTCTTCCATATATAGGGCCATTCTTTTGGTACGAAATCAAACGGAAAATCGTATTATTTATGTAATCCTGATTTTCTTCATTCTCAACAAACGATTCTATCATCAGCTAATTTCATCCTGTCATTGTGAATGATGTATTTGATATATTATCCAGCTAACAGCGGAAGAAAGAGCACATTTGTTCTATTGAACGATGTCAGCCTGTCGTAAACAGGTATGAACACGTTCAACATTGAAAGGTTCTTATGTATTTACCTTAAACAGGCCATTTTTTTCTCCGATCGATGACTTTTTTTCGATATCCCGTTCGATTATTTTAGAGATGAGTCCATATATTGTACAATCCGAATGACTACAGAAGAAATGGAAAATTTACTTTCTCACAATTGTCTGGTGAAACCCGACTTGGACATATATCGAAGCAAATGAAAAATTTCATTGATTTTACCTTTTTACAATTCATTCCTTTCAATCGTTCTATTTGCGCCTCTTTCTATATTTTGTTTACTTTCTGGGTAACGTTTTTCCGTCGAGTGTCAAAGCGTTGACGTAGGGGTGAATTTACACAGGAGAACGCCAAACAATGATAAGAGTCCTTTCTTTACATGGTATAAAAGAGGCGGGCGACGGATTTTAACAGCTTCATCTCTCCTGCAACTCTCTCTTGCTCCTAGCAACGCTATTGATTTCCTTCCTTCCCTTTTGCGTGTTGCCCATCACACACCCAAGTATATATACATGTATACACGTTATATAATATACACTCCCCTAAATTTTCCCCTTCTCGAACATTATGTGTATACGTGATGACAGGAAAAGAATTTATTTGCAGAAGATTTTATATAAAAATGTTAGCAAGTCGCAGATTCGTACGTAGTAGTTTTTACCACTTTGGCCAACCGAATCTTTTTAGAAGAACAAATATGTTTGAATCGCAGGTTGTTCTCAAATCAAAAGCTGGATGCATCAAATTTTTTGACGCAGAGATCTTTTCAATTCTTACCATAAATGAAAAAAGCTCGAAGTGATCAATTTCTGTTATAAAATTTTTTCATCGGTCTGCATTATTTTTTTCAACAAACGTATCTGTCAGTGCACCCCACTTTATTTCTAGTTTTGTTCGTCTACGAATTCAGACGCATCATTCGTCACAATAAACGTGTTTCAATCATGTTGATATAATCAACACAATTTCCGGAAAACACAGTGAAATATATCAATACAACACATAAAAATGAATTTTCTTCTTGTGTTATTACGAGAAAATTCATTATAATCTATCAGAAATTTCTACACCCTCAATGCCTTCCAAGGCTGGTGACTGTCTTATGTCTAGGGGTCTTCGTGAACTATGTCTTAATATATTAGAAGAATTATTAGACCCATAGTAGGCTCTGGGGCTAACTGCAATAATGAAGGGTTTTATCTATATTGTTAACGTATACTTACACTGATTCATTTACTGGTATTAAAATAATTAATCTCGTTGAAATAGCCTCATGCCTATATGTTTTCATTTAATTTATGAGAATTATAGTTGTTACTGATGATTCATTCTGACCTTCATTCTTAGAAATAATAGAAATTATTAATTATACAATTGAAGCAACAACTAATGTTTTTTAGTACATTGCTGCGTACATTGGGGTTAAGAATTGCACATTGAAAAATTTATAACTTCTCGCGGTGTTAAAAATCAGTGAACATCCAGTTAAAAATATTCCCCAGTAATATTCACGATGGATGCAGTTTGAGAATTAGTTCTTCATGAAAATCTAGGAAAATCTTGGAGCCATGAGGAATTGATTGGAGTGCAATTGTAGATCACTAAGATTTTCAACCAATTATGAAACACTGAACATTTGGAAGGTTTGTTCATTGTTCGTTTTGGGTTTCTATATAAATACCACAATACTTTCAGCTTCTGATCGATATGAAGTATATTGAAATTAAAAACATGTGATGATGTTCCCAACTTTACTCACACCATCAGCAAATTCAAGTTGATTATTGTCTGATTGTATTTGACGACAGGCAGCAACAACTTGAAATGAGTTTATTACTTTTCGTGACTACGTAAAAGAAAATAAATCCTGCCAAAATTATGTAGCAATTGAGATAGTAACAGAAAAGTTGATGATTGTGATCAATGCGATTTGTACAACTCTTTGAGGGTGAATAATATCAATTCGGATTCAGCAAAAACCAGGATTGCGTTGTAATTGCGCAAATGAAATTTATATTCGTTTCACTCTTTGATTTTTTAAAAATAATACCGCACGTACACTTTTATAGTATTAAAATTTAGCACATAATGAACTATACTTACACTCTTATGCATTCTTACAATAATGAATATAATCTCACAAAATATTATCATTGAAACAGCCCCTCAGTGCATTCAATATAGAATATATATAAAAAAAAGTCGAAAGTTTTGCATCTCAATTTGGACTAATCAAATTTATGATCATAAAAAAAATGAACTACACAACGAAGCATCCGAATATAAATCTTCTTTTGAAACTGAACTTCATGATAAGTGAGAGAAAAAAATATGCAAAATAATACACAGAATAACAAAACAATTCGGACAGGTAAAACGAGTGAAATCATCGATTATATTTTTTCAACGGTCTCGTTAAAATATTCACTACGAGTGTATCCGTTGGATCCTGTAAATCATACTCTTTACGATCGTCGAAGTTTACAAGACTGTATACACATGTATATACACCACCTTGTACTTGTGCATATAAAGTCTTCGTGGCACCCACTCTTCGATCCCATAACGAGCACGAATATTTCTTCGATTTTACGCGACCTACCGCGTGACCAAGACACAAAAGTCCGGAAAACGGGGCTCTTCATTTTTATTTTTATTCATTTATCTTGGTATAATATCCATTCGTTCTTGTCCTCTCTGGGCGATTCGTTCGAATTGTATTAAAGCGAGCGTGGCATAAATACAATATTCACCCGTAATTTACACACAGCAATACAGATATACTTAAATTTGCGGAGATTTCCGGGGTGCGGTCAACTGTTTTTTCGACATGTTCGTGCGTGCAAAAATTCCCTCCATCACGACATCGAGTGCAATAATAATATAAACCAAAATTGTGTTCCAGATACATCAGTACGCTGGAGGGAAAGTTCATTAAATATTGAAAATGTCAATATTTAATAAAAAAATCCATTCAGCTGCAGTTCGAATGAATTGTTAATTTATATTTGATTAATAATCAAACTTGAGCCACTCACATATCCATTAGTTTTTGATTGTAGTAATTGTGTAAATTACGGCTTTTTAATTGATAATAAATATTATTAACATATGATGAGAATTTATTGTAATACAGAAAACACATAAAGACATTCTGTCCTATAAGTATTGATCAGTAATAAATTAATTACTAAATGAGATTAATTGTTTTGTGTACAAACTATTATGAACTGAATTAACGTCCAGCATTATGAATTGTTTAATTGATGATAATAATGAATTAATATGCACGTGTGAGTACTTTCAAATAATTACTGATACAAATAGAATATAAAGAATCATCGATCGTTGTCTGAGCTCTGAAGTGCAACAGGAACGAAATAATAGTTTTAAATGTATAAGGTGAAGGGAGAATTCATAAATTCCGCATAAGTCTTATTAA
Organism: Meteorus colon; assembly: GCA_030523085.1. Taxonomy (NCBI): domain Eukaryota; kingdom Metazoa; phylum Arthropoda; class Insecta; order Hymenoptera; family Braconidae; genus Meteorus; species Meteorus colon. Next base: position 183,580 of record JAPYZH010000088.1, read on the forward strand.
ATGTTGATAAATCTTCGTTTCTGCTGGTCCAATTAAAATTTCCAAAATTTAGGCACTTATGTTAGCGAAATGCTATAAACTCCCAATAAATATGTTCGAGAAATTTCATGTGTTCAAGTAGGTTTCGTAAATGTTCATTTTAATTCACGAAAGATGTAACTAGAACAATCACAATCGAATTATAATTCATACTTTCAGATTTTTATGATGCAATGATGCATACAATATGTTCATTAGATTCCATATCACTTCTTTGACTGCGATGAATGATATTCATGCAGGAGGAATGAGAATTATAAAAGTACCACTGAGTATCTAGATGGGAAATGATTTATAACAACTATCACAATAGAAATGTCACTGAAATCACTTTCGTTTGGAAAAAAAAATTGTGAATTTGAGCTGACATATTTTTTCTATCTTCCTAATATTTTTCAATCACAAATGAATAATTATTGTTTAAGAATTGAAAGTTGTCGGAATGATATAACAAAAAAAAACTAAAGCCGATAAGACAGAGTTCGAGTGATAGCGGCATCTACAAAAATATAGATTCCTCTGATTATCCACACTGAAAGATCATATAAAAACTAAATTCCTGTTCAATTCATGGAGAGAATGAATGTTCTATTAAATTACTTTACAAATAATCTCAGTAAAACTGGATCCGATATGAAATATGAATTCATCGATCCAGTAACTGATACCACAATGGTATGGGCCATTGTACATTTTCAACTTTTTAAAATATATAATTTAAAAATGTACAAAACTTTTGTAACTGTCTTGTGTATTGGAATCGCATAAAAATACTGAAATTCACCATCGACTTTCATGAACTTTTATTCCCCTACAAGCAGCATGAACTTCACAGACTCTTCAGAGTGAGACTGGATTACAAGTTCTCCGAAGTTTGCAGTTAGAACGATAAGCACACAACGATATGCTTCCAAGTGTTCACCGCGGTGTTCCACTTCGACAGTATATATTATTACTTGGTACGTTAGACAAGTTAAATCTCGTTGGATTAGTTTACTTGTATCCACACTTGGTACAGTTGTTCATTTCCTTGATATTTTCTCCAAAAGCAACAGAATGATGAAACAAAATGAGAGACAATCAGGAATATTTGTACACAATTTCCAGAATTTATAATTGTAATTGTAACTTTCAGTTTGACACTGGAATTTATTAATAATTACACTTAAAATAATAACAAAATATTGATAACAATTCTTTATGATCACAACCTCTAATTTTTCAACCCCTTGAAATTGAAGGTATGAACGAGACGTACTGATTAACGACGTGAACAACAATCATTTTACTAAAAGAGGATGATATACAAAGTGAATACATATCTGTTAATATATTTATATATGAGTAAACATCTGATTATACGAAATAAAAATGTTTTGAAATATATTCAATAAATAGTTATGAAATAAACACTTCGATTCAATTCTAACATAATTTTATTTGATTATTCATCAATGAGATACAACAGATTAAAATTCTGGAACCAACAGTATCCCCTCACATGTTACAAACACGTTTATTCCTACTTTTGTCTGTAACCAAAAAAATACTCTACGGACATTTCAACCTTGATGTAGAGGCATCATCAGCAAAATGTTGTCTCTGATAAAATGTCAAAACTTGTGTTAGCTCGATCACTTACTCATTACGAAGATAACAATTCAGAGAAGAGATCCTTTTCTTTTCTTTTAATTTTAATAAAGTTTGAACATCTGATTTGATAAGAGTATCAAGTTGATTTTTCTCATTACCTGAGAATATATATCAACAATTATACACCATATATCCTACTTTGCTATCATCACTGCATTTTTCTCCATATTTTGAAAACAAGAATAATAATTTAGATATGTTAAACTTATCTTAGGTGGTGACATTAATCATCATTGTGAGCAGTGAATCGTCAGTTACAGAAATATTCATCAGGTCACTCTTTTAATTTGCTGTCGATCAACATTCTTTCTACAGCTGAGTTTTTGCCGTTCATCGCTGATGAACAAGAATGTCTTAATGGATCTTTCACTTATGTAAGCATTTTATTTGATGTATAAATATTTATGTGGAATCTATTTTACCATATTTTTTCTTTTTATATTTCTCGCATTCAGAAGAGCTGTGATGATGCAGAACGACATAAATAACAGAGTGATTCATGGATTATAATAAATATACTGACCAAAGAGTTGATTTGATACCAAAAATATTAATTAATATTCAATAAAACATTAAATCAAACATTGACTCAGTTATGGCTCCAAAGACTTGTTTATTTGTATCCAATGAATGAATATTGATTCATAATTCATCGTCTATTGTGACTATATCAACCAAGGATTCGTCGACATAACAAATTATTATAGAAATAAAAATTGGATGGGGAATTTTTTATTGAGTAAAATTTCATCTGCCGCGCTAAATTACAGATCATTGTTAACAAATCCATAACATTTGAGTGTAATGATTTTGCGTTTTATCATCGTTGATGATGACAATGGATTAATATTTATCTAGACATATTCAAATATTATCAACATTTTAAACGGAATATAGAAAATCATCGCATCTTCCCCCAACAAGAATAATCAAATAAAGTAACATTCCAATTCAATTAATACAAACTTCGGTTGATAATACGTGACAATGTAAGATCTACTCCTAATAGAAAAATGACAAGAAAAAAATGTCATCAAAATCATTTACTACGCCACAAATTCATAAAATAACCGCATAACTATCAACAACGACAGTAGAAAAACAAATATCAACAATTCTGCTGTTAAGACATACAATTACATAGTAATGCAATAACTTATTATATAAATATGATTACAAACTTTAATGATATACATCTAAGAAGGCGTGAAAGTAGCAATCGAGAAGAGCAAACTGAAAATCGAAAGTAATTTCTTCGTCTCTTGCTCATATATAAATATATTTATATATACATATCCTTTCTCGCCTTTCTCCCCGGACTCTCCCAACCCAACAATGATTCTTTCTCCCTGGCTTTGCGCGCACGAGGATTCAGGTCAAGTTCACGAGAGTGTATGTGTCTGTGCCCAGCTCTCTTTCACTTTCGCCCTCCGCCGATCTTACCGCACACACCGCTCTCTTTCTCTCTTTATCTCTCTCGCTCTCTCGCTCTCCCGCCCGTCTTGTCTCTTTACATGTTATGCGAAGAATTACCTATAACACTTCCCTCTCAATATATAAATATATATCTATACATAGCCATTTCACTCCTACATCGTCGTGGTTTCACGCTCCTGCCGATTATGTCAGTGTCAATGGCATTGCGCGTGGTACGAGACGCCTCCGCGTAACACAAACCAGTGTGATGAAGAGTGTAAGTATTGAGAGAAACTCTTTACGTATGTAATATTAACTTATCGCACGGTCATTTGTGTTCAAACGCGTTTAGATACTTAATAAAATGTCCCCGACTCAGTTCGCTGAACCAAAATTTCATATTTACTTTTCAAATATGTCACTTTTATATTTGTCATAGTTGAATGTTTGTCATTGAATTATTTGTACTTGTGGATACATGTTTTTGCTCATTTTATTTATTTATTTAGCTTTTGTATTTTTTCTTGCTCAGTGGAATTGAAGGTGTGCTGAGGTAAAAATGATTGGACAATGTGCGCGCGTCCAAGCGTTATATACAGATGAATTTTACTGCAGGACGATTTAATTTCGTGTTTGCTGCTGGATGATGTTAATGCTATGGATGCTGCTGCTACTGGTGCTGATGCTGTTGCTGGAAGTTCTCAAGGTTGGACGTATGAACCGCTCGTAAACTTGTTTTCTCCTCAAATCGGTCTCATTTTTACAGCCACATAATCATCATAATTATTTCAGTTAACTTATCTTAATTGTATTTTAAATTGTAAATTATGGTTTACAGTTAAGGACGATCGCTATAAATAGTACTATGAGAACTCACGAAAATACCTCTATGATATATATTTGTGACGTGATATCTCCTCTTGTATATAGAAATTGACGTATAAATATGATGAAATATGAGCAAAATTTGGTCATTTTGTATATCCAATGGGGTTGATTTTAATAAAGAAAAATTTTGGATTCTAACTTTTGTTGCTTAATATTCACAATTTGAGATTATTGATTATATGTTTGATGTTTATGGTTGCTAGTGGATAAAATCAATAAATACCGTTATCGACAATATAATTATTATTTTAAATTTGTAACAAACGATAATATGTTTTCTATTGTTGATAGTTATAATTAATCATTTAACTCTACTTTTGATGTGACAGATGAAAATTGACGAGACCATTTTACCAATCTTATTTATTTCTCGTCATTTTTCATTCGGCCGTACAAAATTAAATCGAATATTTAGATGAACGATATTGATTAGAAGCAGAATTGTAGGTAGAATGATCATTTGGATAGATATAAGTCACTATCATTTTGATCAAAATAACAATAAAAATTATTTTGATTTGTCTCTCGTGGAAATTATAAATATCAAAATGGAATTATGTGGTTGCGCCCCTCAATCACAATTACATGATATAAAGAATTGTCTCATTATTAAACTGATAAACATGATGGAGAAAGATAAAATTTAATGAAATACCAATCAAGAAATTCAATTCGATCGTTTTACAATGAATTAAGCTAATAATTATCAATATCTGTGCACAAGCAACAGCATAAGAAGAATTGATGTTTTGTCAAGAGTATTTACATGCTCTAAATTTTACTTAATATAATAAATATCATAAATAATGTAAAATAGAGAGAAATGATAGTTGAATTTCTCCCTTTTAAATCTAAATATAGTCGCATAATACAAAATGTAAAATCAATAAAAAAAACGAAAAAATATTTGTAAACAAAAGAAAAAATATTTATATCCAAGAAAAACCAGAGAATAAGTAATGATATTAAGATGTAATTTGCATGGAAATGTTATCATTTAATGATTTCCAACATCTTGTGAGCATCCATTTATTTGTAAGAAACTCCGATACTAATGGCAGAATCACATGCTATCGACATTTGTAAACAAGATATCTATCACTGAGAATAAATTGTGATAACCGTACATCAGTGACGAAAATGTAACAAAACAATTAAGTTATAAAGTTTTAACTTCAAGGTTTGCGGTCAATTAAATAATATTTTTTAATGGCTTGTTTTTGTTTCATAATCAACTTTTCTCTTAATTACATCAGTAAAATGTACTTTATCTGTGACTCTTATACTTTATTTACACAACTTTATTTAACAATCCTCCCCACAAGGAAATTTCTCGTGAATCTCGAATAATCCTTTCAAACGCTGGCTTTTGAATAATCTGCCAACAAAATCCGAACTAATAAATCAACAAAAATGTGATATATAACTTTTATGCATCAGTGTTCATCTTTTCCATCAGACATTTCCAGTCACAAGTTCATTAAACATGTGTTAAGATATTCATAAAATTATGCAGTGTATTACAAAAATATTTCAGCTTTTTTTTTCCTGAACGGAATAATCCGGAAAAGAAAAAACCGCTCTTTTGATTATTATCAAAAAATTGACTTGTTAAATATTTATTGCTATGTATTTATTCAATATTGAACTTATGGACTTGAAATGACGATGACGTAAGACATTTTTGGAGTATACAAGCCAATAATCTGATATTTATTATACTCTAAGACATATAAAGCGTATGAGTAAGCGCATATGAGGCAACGCGAACAGGTGGACCACCTGCCTCTTTCTCGCACTTTTTATTTCTCTTTTCACTGTAACTTCGTCCCACGCATCGATTCACCTTTTAACAGATAGAGAAAGATTCAAGGAGTGATGGAAAATTGTATGTGTGTGTGTGTATGTTCTGAGAAAACTTCACACAACTCGCACATCAGAAATGAAGAAATTTTTATCGCAATAAATGCTTACGTCTTTGGTATTCCCTGTACATATTTCTCGTGAAAAAATAATAAAAATAAGTAAATAAAATAAAATTAAAAACATAATGACCTATTTCAAACGAGACATTTCGCCTCGGGGGATTCTGAAAAAAAAAATAATAAACATAAAAATTAACGGATCAACCCAGATCCATACATTCAAAGTACAATTTTGCAGCACACATAAATGAATGCCACAGTACAGTTGTAAGTCGAAATAAAATAGATCTACAAAGAAGAGTATATAAGTGTAGGCGACTTTTGGGTCGATGCGGTCGAATGAGCCACACACCGCAAACTGTGGAACGAAAAAAAGTAAATGAAACCTGTTGACTACTTGTACTTATTATACACAAAGTCGTTTACCTCAAACAAACGAGAATGCGCGCGAGGTTCAAAAGAGTCCTTGCATAAATAATTAATCTACAACTCATCATCACCATCGTTATTATCATTATCATTATCACTATCGCATGTGAATACACATTTTTTTATTTCTGTTATGAATAAACAAACAACAAGTTTTCGTATATTATGATGATCGAGATTTGAAGTAGATCTCAAGTTATTTAAAAAATTTTAATACACAATTTAATTTTGGATATTTTATTCTTCGACGTAGAATATTCATTCAGGAAATAAATTCGGAGGAAGGTTAAATGATTTCATCAAAAATGTTTTTCTTTCTCAAATCAAACTAAAGAATGTTTTGTAACGAATCTACCTGAAAAGATTTCCGCATCAAAATATCAAACACTAAAAGATTATCAACGTTGACTCTAAAATTTCGAGGACTTATCAAATTGAATATTGAAATTGTTTTAGAATTGTTGAGAATCAATCACAATTCTATGCAATTCCTGATAGAAATTCACAAAAAAATGAAAAAAGTCTTAATGACATTTTTAGTGTAAACGAAATAACTTTGTGGAATTTTTTACAATTAATTCACTAACTCATTATCAACTACAATTCGAACAGAACGCAATACAAAATGTCATCTGTGATCAATTCGATGAAACCTTTTTTAACACACCCACAAAATATTTCGTTGTATGATAAAATTTCAAAAAATATATCGAATTGATGAATGACACTTGCGCGGTAATATCTCGTCACGAAGATTCAAGCAATTGCTCGCAACTCTGTATTCTCAGCTTCCTTACCTTGACCAGAACACATATACACATACATATATAAATATATAGAAGCGCGTGTCGGTTGGTTCGTGCGTGCGTTGTGCTTCTATACTGCTATGCGCACCTCTAGAATGGAGTCTTGTCCAAGCTATCCCTGTGCTTCATCTATACTTCTCTAAATGGCAAATCCAAAGAGCAAAAAGATGAAGAAGATGAAGAAGACGAAGAAGAAGAAGAAGAAGAAGAAGACGAAGAAGAAGAAGACGAAGAAGAAGAAGAACAAGAAGAAGAAGAAGAAGAAGGAGAAGAAAACTCGGGGAGAGAATAGAAGAGGTGGTGGTAAGAGGGAGAAGAAACAAGCGAGAGTGGTAGTGGAGGGACCCAGAACACGACGAAGAGGATGAAGAGCAAGAGAAGTCTTTCGTGTAGCCCCGGGGGCCCTAGTCACTAGTCTCTTCTCTTCTCTTCTCTGTTTATTTCTCTCTCGCTCACTCTTGTACCCGCCAATCAGCTCTAAGCCTTTGCTAAGGATAAGCGTGTGATGGTGGAGGGGAAACTTGGCGGTGCGGCCCAAGGTATTTAAGGTACCGTGAACCGGCGGCGCACGAGTAGTTCACTTCTGTTTGGTGCAACGACGTGAAAGAACCCGCACGCGCCACCGTACGAGGGTGCGAGTGACGTTTCGAGAATCCCCTCGACATTATATAGAGAGAGGAGAGATAGAACGGAATATTATATAGAGGGACGAAGAGACAGAGACACAACGGAAGATACGCAGGGAGATAGAGAGAGAGAGAGAGTCTACCACTTGCGCGCCCCACCGGCCCTTCTTCAAGTTCAGCCTCCCCCGCGCGCGCACACACGCCGGCACTCGCGTTTATTCGACTCGCGCGCGACTAACGAGCCTCACTCGATCGTCGGCTTCTGTACCGGCGACACACACGCTCATACACAGACAATACGTGCTAATACAACTTCTATGTATTTGTACTTTATTTGTCATTAATTATTCATTTTTATATTTCACATTTACAATTATTATTATTATCTATTTTTTTCTATTAATATTTGCAAAAACAGATTTTTTATAAATCTGTTATTTATCTTTTTGCAAATTGAATTGAGATTAATATTGAGTAACTGTTGGGGCATCACGATTTTTACACTTTTACAAATCGATTGTCGTGCACAACGAAGATCAAGTGAGCAGAGGATTTTGTTGTACGAGCGAGAACACGAGAATCCGAGACGTTGACAACGCGATTAATTAGGTAAGTTTTCAAAAAATGAAAGGACCCAAAATGAAAAATACACAAAACCTTACACGTACACACAAAAATCCATTATAATTCTTTTGTCTATAATTTTTTTTGTTTTTTCTTTTTTTTCGACCTACTGATGAATGTATATATGAGTGTCTTCAATCATTTGTCTTTTCTGTGAGATTAAGTGATGATGGAAAACAAGTGAACATTGTGGATATACCAAAAAGTGAAAAAATTCCAAGTGACAAAAAAACATTTTCTATAATTTATTGTTTGAAAAATATTTGTTCCAATTATTTTCTCTTCTTCCGTTTGATTTTCGAGGTTGGTCTCATGTATATATAACTATTACATAAAGTAGATGTATTGGAGGAGATACCGTAGGTTCAACTAAATAATTCAACGCGGCGCGGTTTACTCGGTGTATAGAGCGAAGGAATACGTGCGATATTCTCCTTCTCAGAAAATTCTTGGATACTCTGCGGAGACGAAGACGATGACGACGACGACGGGAGTAGTATTGTCGAACGTGGCACGAACACCTCGTACAATTAAACGGCAGTGACTGAAGACTGTAAATATACAGACGCGTTCCAACACACAACCCATCAGCGTTTGAATATCAAAAAGCCTTCAGGTGAAATCCGTGCAAATGTTTGAAAAAAGAAAAGAAGAGACGAGAATTGTCGTTTTCAATGGCATGCATCAACTTTGCGTAATTTTTATTTTTCCTCATTACGTCGTCGTCTATCGTTATCATTTCTTCTTTCGATCACACAAATTGCATCCGCTGCAATTTTGTTCACAATAAAAATCCATATATTGAGGATACTAATAAAATAAATTCAAAAGATGGCAAATAAAATAAAATCATTGATTGAAGTCCATCGTCACGGACTCAATACAAAAACAAATAAATTAATATAATTTCAAAATGTTGAAGAAAAAGACGAAGATTTCGATATATTTATATAAAGTTGTGGAAAAAAGAAGAAATAAACATTTTTCTCTTTTTTTGGTTTCTCTCTGTTTATAATTAATGACATAATTCGTTGTTGTATGCGCACCAAGGTCGTAATTATTAGTACTCGACGTAATTATAATTTTTTTATACATTTTTTTAATCATCACCTGACGTAATACACCTGTCGAAATTTAATATCTTTTTTGAAAAGTTGAGAAAAAAAGAGTAGTAGTAGGGTTGTAAAAAAGTCTAAACAAATGAAAAATATATAAAAACTTAAAGAAAAAAAGAAGAGGAGACAACAGATTTCATAATAATTGAATCTTTTATCTATTCATTCCGATTTCGTTGTGTGGTCAGTTAACGTGATAAAAAGATTTTTGTTTTGTTGAAATAATGCGGGAAACCGAGGAGACGTTTAAAAAATAATGAAGGAATGAATGCATAAAACGTTGCGCATCTATGGAAAAAAAAGAGGTGAAGAAGAGAGAAAAAAAAATGAAATGTAAATTGATGGAATCTCCGGAACGTGCTCTTTGTCTGCGAGAACTCACACTGTCTCATGCCTCTCTCGCACTTGCTCTTTCTCTGTTATATTTTTGCTGAAAAATTTACAACCTGTTCGAACCTTTTTGAAATGAAAAAGAATAAAAAATATGAAAGAAAAAGAAAAAAATAAAATAAAAAATAATCTCGTGGAGTTTGGCTATGCATCAATACTTTCGAACAATATAAAATATTCCCAATGGAAGATGACTAATTCACTAAAGTAATTAGTTATTAGCAATAGATAATTACGAGAGGTATATACAATATACAAGACACATTAATAAATATATAGATATATTATATAGATATATAAATATATAGAAGACCACATACTTGTTGATGATGACGAGGTCGAAAATGAAATGGATTAACGGACATTAAGAATCGCAAAGTCACGCGATTGAAGAAGTAGTATGTGTCCATGGGCATATATAAGATGAGAAATGGTGCTGGGACAGACGGGATAAAATCATATAGATATATATACGAAGGTATTCTGTGCTGCGATCGACCTCTCAGAAGGCAATAGCCGTAGAGAACCAGCGGACGTTGGAATCGTGATGGCTCGCAAAAAACGAATTAAAGGAGCACAAGAGGAAGATAGAAACGAAGCGAAACATGGTGGAGAAATGAAGGAAAGAAAAAATAAATGAAATAAAGGGGGAAAGAAATAATAAAGGATAAGGCAAAGAATTATTGAAGTACTCGTTAGATGTGATTCCGGCGGAAATGATTGGCAAAGAATTAATCTTTAAATTAATAAATTACCTATACGAGATTTTATATTTCTTTTTATTCACATAAATATTTTATATGACTAATTTCAAATTGGAATATATATTCTTATACGGAGAAATTTTTACACTCATTTTTTATTCGTCAATTGTGTAATTTTATTTATTGTCTATCTGATTGTAACGGTGGACTATATAGACATTTACCATGAATTTTTACTACTATTACTACTGAAAAAACCAAAAAAACCAATGTTACAACACAATTGAATTCGACGATACATTACGCGCGGACCTGGTTTAATTCATTAATTTTAGTGTGGTGCCATGGTAATCTTTCACGCTTGGCTTAGCGGTAAATAAAACGCGGCTATTTCGTATCGTAATAATCATATCATTGACGCATTTGTACAATGAGATTTTAAAAGTTAATCCGCAATAATTGACGATAATATTCATTATGATATTAGTGAAAAATATATGGAAAATAATATACATTTTATGATGTTTTATTTTTGTGAAAAAATTAGCAGCTCAAGTTGTATATTTTATTTTCTTAAATAATATAAGAATATTCTTCTCACTATAACGATTATGACAGCGTACAAAAAAATAAAAATAATTGCTCAAATTCAGTGATTAAATTTTGATTATCTAAATTAAAAAAGAATTAAAGACTGAAGTAAAATATTAAATAATTAATGAATATTTCATCGTTTATTTTCATGAGGTGTGTGAATAAAAATAGTTTTTTTTTTTTTTTTTTTATAAAAAACTGCTAGGAACAGAAAATTAAATTGATAGTTACCCACAAATATGAATTAATAACTATCAAATGTTGGAAATGAATGAATAATCTGAATCACTCTCTAACTGATGAAAAAGTAAAAATATCAAAAAATATAATAAGAACAATAAAATCGTTTGTTCAAGAGTTATCACTTACAATCCAAGGCCCACTTTTCATTCTCGCATCAAAAACAAATTTCACTTCCATTTCAGACAATTATTAAAAGTCCATTGAAGATTATTGCATTGTAAGTCAAAATTCACAAAGTGAAACAGAAATTATCTTTGTACGTAAAGTATAATTATAAAATGAGCTAATTGAATATGAATACATTAAAAAAATATTTGATCACATATAATGTAAAGACTAACTCAAATTGAGTATTGAATTTTGAGGGAAGTTTCAGAAGGCGGTTTAATGTTGTGTGCCACCATCGCATAAGCGAATATACAGCGAGATAGATTAGTCGTCGCAATGGATCATTCCACCTCGGACCACCGTGAATACGAATGAACGTGTGAAAATTTATTGAGATTTATACCTATATATTCGCAAGCAGTTATATTCGCACAGTTCAATGAACTGAGACATCTTTTATTTATTTTTAATCCTCCTTTTTTTCTCGAATTTTGGATTATATGTATATACATGAAAACGTTTTGCGAATAAATCTTTTAGATGACATCGCAGCTGAAATGCACATTGGGGAGTGGAGATGAGACGACATACTATCGACTTTCCGCTATATCCACACATATAATACTCTCTCGTTTATATTTTACTCTATCTGGCGAATCGTCGACTTCCGTTAGTTCAATTTTAATGTGCCATCAGTCGCGATTGGAAGCACACATACACATACAAAGGTCTCATCCTTTCTCTATTGGAATATTTATTAGTCTAAATCGAGAAGAGTAATGGGATGATATTTTATATTTCGCGTGCATAGAGTGGCTGTCGATTAACTCAATTATTTCTACATCTCTTATTGATAAACTTTACAGACAATTTCCACTAGTGCTCACAATAATAATATTCTCGTGAACTTTCTGCGATAATCCTCTTCAATTGTGTGTTGAAAATAAATTAATACATTACGTAAAAGCGTACGTGCGTGAGAAATACACACGAGGAAATGTGTGACCGCGATTTATGTGTCATCAAATGCGATCCGTAGGTGCGCGCAAAATCGGTATAGGTCGCATATATGCCGTGCCCGTCGATTAACAATATGGCAACCACGACCGCGTATTCTCGACGAATAAAAAAGGAGAGGAACAAATATAAAAAAAAAACAAAAATCCTACATGAACATACAGACACGCTGGGAACGCGTTTGACATGATACGTGCGATGAGTTTTTAACGATATGAATCTCGGTCAATCTGCAATGTTTAAGATTCGTCATGATATACATCGTGTTGTGCGACGCGTGGACGCCACCCGATTTTCATAACGAAACATAAAACAAATCACAACGACAACTTGGTTAGAGCTTACAAAAAATGCATTTGGGCATGAAACTACATCCAATGAATATTAAAATATCAAATTACATTTTCCTATCAGAAACGGTGAAGAGTTTTTATTACAATATTTCAATTTGTCCAAATGATATTGCAATTTTTAGTCGTTCAGATTATTAATTATAGGATATTTATTAAACACTGACACTTTGATGCGTCGATCACAATGAAAAAATTTGAGATCTTTATCGTGGGTATACCTTCTGCTTTATTAAAGAATTTTAAAATGTGAGTCGTAAATGTCATTCTCAAAATGTTCTCTACCTCTGTTGTGGATATTATATTCAAACTCTATTTTTCGCCCAATCGTCTGTTTCATATCTTCTATCAATAAATATTCGCTCCAATTGGCAATAACTCGATGAAGAACACATGACCCTTTGCTCGCTCCAATTAAAGGGAGAGAGATCAAATACGTCAATGACCTCACAAAAGACATTAAAAAAAAAAAGGAAAACTCATTTACAAATTCGATGGACCAATCGCCAGTAGATTGTATAACTCTGAGAAAAATTAGTCGATTTCAAAATTAGAGAAATTTTACCAAAGATGACACCCAAATTTACAGAACGATACCAAAACGAATCCATTGTGCTCATAATTACCAAAATTACATCACTTCGAAAGTTAACCATCATTCACATGCATGAATAACACAAAATCTATACAAGTTATAACCTGTCCAATGACTTATCACACTAAACAATGAAATTGATAATAAAAAGAATGCATTTCACCACATGAACATATAACTAAATAAAACGGTCACAGTACTGTTTCTTACTGAGTGCAAAAAACGAAACAATAAAAGAGAAGAAAAAAAGACTCAGCATAATGTCCAGTTCATGAACCTGGCTTACTGAACTTGTGGCGGCATACACACACATTGGCCTAGTTCCAGAAATATACACTGGGTGTATTCTCAAGCAGGTCTATACAGATATAATAACGTTCTTCATTTGCCAGTCGGTAACCATGTCACAATCAGTATTTTCTCTCCCTTCATCCCTCCCTCTTTCGCTCTCTCTCTCTCTCCCTCTCTCTCTCTTTTACTCTCCCAGTTACTTTATTCATATATACACAGCATATCTCTCAGCAGTCATCGCGCTCGTGTGTCGTTGGTGTTGATCCAATGTAGCCACCGCATACATAACTTGCCCGTCAGCCTTTTCCACATGCACTTGACCGGATAAGAAAAGAGAGTAACAGGTTTACCTTGCAAATATACATCTATATATAAATATATTTTTCCTTCTCGCATGAAAGATTTTGTTGCACGTTCAGGGATAAACTTTTCACTTCATGGCGATTTAATTGCGTAATTGAGAGCCGCATACACCAAGAGGTTGAAGAATGTGCAACTAGAGAAGCAGATCCATCATAGTCTTTGGACTCCGAAGGAGAAACGAAGAAAGAGCGCGCGCGCGAGAGAGAGAGAGAGAGCGGGAAAGAACTTTGCTCGTAAATTTCTATGCGCGCACGAGCACGCACGTGTGTGGGTGTGTGTGAGATTCTTCACGGCCGAATAATCGGTAACCGGTAACAGGTTGCTGGACCAAGAGACTGAATAATGCACCGGCGGTTCATCAACCATCTTCCACTCCCCCTCTCTCTCTCTCACGCTCTTTTTGTTTCTCTCATTTTTTTTTGATGCACTTTTATACAACGGGTGTTCCAATATTACTGATGTGTGACACAATCTATATTAATATTTATTTCTCTGAATAGATTTACATAGACAAAAAAAAATGTTAACGTTAGTTAAACATGTTGCTTCGGCAATTTTTACGTAATACTTGCATAGACAAGTTCAAACAAGTTTGAATGGGATTGAGCATGGCATAAAAGCAGAAGAAGAAAACGATGGCGAAGCTAGAAATCATGTGGAAATTAAATTACGGAAGTTAAGTACATAAATATGGATTCCGTGAAGAAAATACGTGTAAGAGTACCGCAATCATTAACAAACAACGGTGGACACCTCAATGAATTTAATATCAAGCCGCGTGAACTGCTCTCGCATCGTACAAAAAGTAAACAATGCACGAGCAAAAACCGTCGCGTTTGCAATTCTATTCGTCCTTAATTTATAGAATTATCTGTATGTGAGCATGAAAAAGTGAACAGCGAGGCAATAAGTTATAATAAAATGAATAAATTGAATACACCCGGTAGATTGTTGGGGTATTACTGGAGCCTGAGGAGTAATTTATGCGCGACGATGGAACGCAACTGTGTATAAGTGCGTATTTACATGAGATGTCTATAGATGACCGCGTACATGAGAGGAAGAACGACGAGTATGAATAGATATCATTTGGCGATGAAAAAGGACGACGCCTGCACGTGTGTCGCATCTCTGTGAAGACAGTTATAGGATGTGACCAATGAGAATATGCTCACAATCTACTACTTATGTTCCATCGATTATGCCATATCATTTTGCGCTTGTGAATGAGGAAAAAAGTTAAGCATGCACGCGTTTAATTTTTTGCACATAAAATCTATATAATTTTTTCTGTTCTCCATCTAACTTGAGTTGATCGATGCGCGCATCATTGGATTAATTCATTTACTGCAATACACTGAAGGAAAAGTTTGTCAAGTGATTCAATTGATAATGCGCAACAGATGAATTTTGATGATTGACAATAGATTTGTGTGATGAGATTTTGAGTAGAAATTTAAATGAAGAAATTAAAAGTAGAGAATGGGAACTAACGCCAAATGCTAGCAGAATCTTGAATGTGAGATAAATTCAATAATTCTGGTCAATTGAGAGAAAGTGAGCAAGTGATCTGACACATTATCAATTCAAACTAATTTTCCACTTTATTATCACTAGACAACGATCATTCGTCACATCACGGATAAAAATTGCTAACTGAATCGAAAAAATGGATGAGCATTAGGAATTTCCTACCCACGCATAAATTTTGAGATCTTATTCAAGATAGATAAATTCAAACGGATTATTGGACATAAATTTATCAATTGAATCGATCATTCATAACAAGAAGATCAAACACATGAAAAATATCAATAAAAAAGAAACTGCATAAACTTGTTATGACAGACAATTGTAACAATATTCTACTCTCACGCCATTCATATTTCATCCTCAATCCGAGGATTTACCCATAACCGAAATAAATTTTTCCCTTTCTACTTTTTCCTACAACATAAAAAAAATTTGGACATTAGTCAAAACGAATGCAACTTTTATTACCTGGACATAAATTTTCCTGTAAACCGTTCTAAAAAAAAAATACATGAATCAATGTTATACGTGCGCGCAATTAAAAAGAAAAGAGAGTATTATAAAAACAAATACAATAAATGAATAAAAATAAAGATTGAGAGAGAAAAAAAGAAGGCGAATTTTTATCGTTAAATTAATCTGCAAACGATCGTCATTCAGCCGCCGTGGGTTGTTGTAACGGTAAAACCCCACGATCAACTCTCCACTCTCGTTGTTCCTTTCAAACGGTTAATTATGTTACACGACCCGGTAATTAGTCGATCGTTGCGTCGCATTTGGTACATAAATTCACTACTGAACAGGGGCATCATCGCATGTTTCAAATAATTTCTAGATTATGGGCATCAAATTCAATCCTATTAATTTCAAACACGACAAAACCAGTCTAATAAGATTCATGATAAATTCTAATACATTACTCATTTCTTCAAGCACATACACACACTATCGCTCACACACATCTTTGTATAAATACATTTATCATGAACATATATTTCCCACCGAATAACGGCATAATCCGCAAGTCTCTCTACAAATGGACCCATCGTGTGCTTCACTTATTACCATTACACACACGTTCACTTGGATTATTATTGCAATTAGGAAGAGAAAGAAAAATGTTTTATTGTTCTCTTTCGTCGGCTAACAAAGTATACAGAAAATTTTTATATCTATATCGAGATTGAAGCATAAATCGATTATTATAGAACGAAAAGACGAGGGGGAGAAATCGCTTGTTCTCTGTAAATTCTTCCAACGTTGCAAAAATGCTCGTACAGATGCTGTGACATATGAAATATGATTGCTATAATTTACAATGCGGAAAAATAACAACGTCACTTGAAAGTATAAGTTTTTCATAGAAACTATAAAAAAAATGTGCCCCAAATATTTTCTCAACTGTCATTCAACAACCAGATTTTATATGAATATTTTTGATAAATAAACATATTGGTAGGGTTAAAGATAGTGAATCAACAATTACCACCTCAGTATTATAAATAATAGAACAGTCCATAACAGCCTTCTAGTTGGTCTAATATTTACACACGTTGAAGAAAAAGATCGAATAATATTTCATTTCATGCAAGATTGAATGATTGAAATAAAAGAAAAAAATTACGTATTGAAAGTAATTTATTTCCCACATCATTCACCACAATTCAATAATGATTAAATATCGCTCACAAACAGTTCAAGGGATCATGATATCACTCGATTATAAACCGCAAGGGTGTCAGAAACTAAACGAAACAATAACCAAAAATATATCACGTTCTCCAGTACTCAAATAATCGAGAATTATTTATAAAAAATATCAAATTTTGAGTTGAGTGAACAAACATTTATACAAATGTAATGTTTTACATTTCTCAAATCGCAAACGACTCATTCTCTCGTGCTTCTACCGAAGGTTGACTGCACGCTGACTTGCATCACTATTCAATCAAATCTGCAGAAAAAATTACAATTTCATAGACATATAATTAAAGTTTTCCTTCTATTCACTCAATAACGATTTTGCTGCTTCACCAATCACTTTTCATTAAAAAAGACAAAAAATTGTGAAATATCCTTTTGACTCATTCAACTGAATTATCCTTCAGACTCCAACATATATCATTCCTACGTAAAAAGAGTGTATCGAATGGCATTTAAAAATTCATTCTCCCTGTTCCAGCATAATTATATATCGTTTTTCATTCAAAAGGATCAATATGCTCACGAATTTGTTCGCCAATTCAATATTATCAACGAGATAATACCCCCTTATAGTTTATACCAGTTGTCGGTGCAACTCTACGCGCGCGCGATTGTTATCTATTGAAGGGGATCAGTATAGATCTAGAGTACGTATATACCAGGAACGATGTGAAACCGGTCAGATTTGTTACACAGATGATCAGTAATAAATGGCAATAGGGTGGCTGGTGCAGTGTGTAAAGCGCTGCAAGTTCTAACAAGTAATGCACATACAGAGAATATAAATGAGAAGGACAGATCGATAAATACATACATATGTGTATCACTTGGAATAATTCATGAGGGGAAGTTCCTCTTTGCGCTCATTCGATTCCACGATTCTAGATCGATCTAAATCGAGGTGAGTCATGGTCGCCATCATCCCACTTACCGATCTCTTGACTTTTATTCATTCCTTTCAGTACATTTTGTTCTTTGTAATGATTATTTTTCTCTTATTTTTCTCCATTCTTTCTCCGCCAATCAAATCATGAGTACATAAAACGACAACGTCTCTCATTGTTATCCCATATACAGAGCTTAATCGTTCCGGTTAAATAATAAATGCGACTGCATTATAAAGAAGATGAAAGAAAAAATATTTAAAAAAACGGTTTGAAAAACGATTTGGAGACAAAAGTTACATCGTAAATAGTGCGTGTGCGCGCACAGACAACTATTGATCGTTTGGTAGATCGATCGATCGTCATATACACAACAAGACGAATACGTTAAAAGTCTTCTAATGATCTTCACCAGAGTTTGATATCATCTCTCGACTTCTCTTTTCCAATCTATCTCATTCCTCATTCTCTATTTTTTTCCTCCTATTTCTTTTTCATTATTATCATTATTATTATTATTATTTTTTTTTTTTCCAAAACTGAAACCAATCCCTTAACGAGCGCGTCGCGACCAGCAAGATCGTTAAGTTTTCACTACATCCTATATACACTACGCTTAGAATAAGAGAGATTCCTCACTCTCTCTCGTTCACTCCGACTTCATATGCATGAGAATATAGTGAGACAGAATATATATGCATGAAGTCGTTCAACCGTAAACTATGCATAGACACCTATTACCTTATCACAAAAAGGGACGCATAGAGCGAGAAAATTTATTTCTCAAAGTAATACTACTGTGGTCAATCGGCCAAGACCTACGTTACGTTCGTGACGGTTATTTCAAAGATTAATAACTCACCAGACCATCTTTAATGTATATGGCATGCGTATGCGAGTGAATATATTTATAGATATGTAAAAGACGAATAGAATGAAAAATAAGAATATGAAAAAAAAAAAAAAAAAATTCAAAATGAAAAAGAGTGTGCAAGTATACACATATATATGTACTTGTAACGACAGGTAAAAGCACGTCTGCGGAACAGTCGCGACCCCGGCAGCTTGATGACGACCATTTGTGGAGCCCGAACAGTAATAAGATAGTAAGAGACTGAACACAAATCAAAAGAGGGCACACATAAATTTATGTATATATTATATACTATAAAATAGAATGCTACTCACTTTATTCTCTTATATTCGCAGCCAAAGAACTAGAATAACTTATAATCTTGTACAATTTTATCGCATTTCCTCTTCATCCTCACACAAACCTCTATTCCATCTCGCTTATTGTTACATCCTCATATTTTTTTTCTTATTTCTATATATATTTATTTTTTTTCATATTTATATTTATTTACCCGGGAACATCACAAAGGGTGTCTCACTCCGTTGAACATAATGTCTCTTCTAATGTTGCTGATTTATATTTAATTGTCCGCGTGCGAAAGCGTACCTGTACTTTTGCGCATACTTCTCTCAACTATACAAATAAATATACACATATATTTATTTTGTATGTATATATATATATTTATATACATATATGTGTGTAATGTGGGTTGTGTATATACATATATTGCATTGGGGAAATAGCAACACTCCAACTAACTCTTGCAAGCATAGTGGGCGATAATGAGGACGCTCAAACGATGCGGAATCAGCGGGAGTAGTTTGCGTGACTGGTAATCGCGATAAAAGTACAAATAAAAGAAAGAAAAAAAAATTATGTATACAAAAAGAAGAATGAGAAATAAAATGTAAGGGGGGAAAAAAAGATTGAAGAGAGGAAAAAAAAATGAGTGCTACTGTGTGGACCGAAGAGGAATGTTGGTCGTGCGCGAGAGTCACACAGCAACCAATGGTGTGCGCGTTGTCCCCGTGGCCCAGGTGGTACCTTCACTATCATGGTATATACGTGTTCCCCTATAAATAGAACACGCGAGAACCAGGAGCACACCACCAATGGCTTGAAGATCTGTTGGTTGGAATAAAAAAGAATAAAATGAGAGAATGAGAATGGATGAGGGCCAAAGAGAGAAAATGATAGAGTAAGAGAACGAAGGGAAGCGGAGTTGGCTGCAGCGCGGACAAGACTCGGGTGGAAATAATGTGAACGGCGAACCGGATGCAGGGGCCACGAAGAAGCCACCCAGAGTTAGTCGTCCGGTAGTGTCCTCCAGTCACAGACTCACTAGTCCTCTGATACCATCTGATTGCGCGGGGCCGGGACCGAGTCAAGGGACTCATGGGTGAGAGCAAACACGTCCAAGGTGCGAGGTTAACTCTCCCTCTTATGGTCCGGTCATATTCGACACGCTCAGACGCGACGCTCGTCGTGCGCTTGATGCAAATCCCATCGCGTATCAATTTACCGCCCTTTATTTTTTTTCTCTCAATTCGTATTTTTGTTGTGTATTATTCAGTTTTGTTGAGAGCTTCTATTAACCACTTCCAAAGAAGTTTTTCTTCAGTTGTGTTGTTTATGATTTACTTTTGAAAGCGTAGTCATACTGCTATTGATAAATTTTCATCGTGAACACATATTTTCAGTAGATATTGATGAATGAATAATGAAATAAATATTAGTTTGGTTCTTTATTCATTTGTCGAAAACTCCATTCATCAAAAAGTTTCACCTCCCAATTTGGCGGAAAAATGAATAAACAATTTTGAACAAAAAATTAAAAAATATATATTACAATATAATAAACGATCCTCGAAAAATCATATTCTACACCCTTTTACAAGTATTTCAAACCGCAGCATATCACTGTTTTCGATGCTCTCCTGTTACTCATTGGCGATACTCCCATTGATTCGTTGATGCTGATACTTCAATAACAGCACTGGGTACCTTTTCTCATTTATATCCAATAAACCAATGCTAACTGAGTAAATAAATTCTCGTACATTTGACTAATATATGAGATCGATTGCAAATCGAAATGGTTTCGAAATTAACCGTCACAAATCAAACGTGTCTGTACTTGTCTATCAACACTTCCAATAAACTTCTCGTAATTTCTATCTACCCGAAAATAAATGAATTTTTCTCTTTCATTTGTCTGTCTTATTTTTTGTCGATCTCTATTCGTGATCTTGCCACGATGTGGACTCACAAGATGGGTGGGTAATTAAAAAATCATCAGTGTTAAGAGCTATATATTTAATATGAAATCAAGGTTCATTCAACCCAGTAATGTTGGTATATAATCATCATTCCGTGAAATTAATTGTCCCGTTGGTTCGGTTCTATCTACTGTCCTGTTACCTGATGCCAAAAAATCATGAATGTAGACCTTTAAACATCATTATCTTTTTTTTTAAACTTACATAAAAAAATATATTGGACTGACAGGATAAAGCAAATTGTCGTCTAATGTTTGCCCCGGGCAACGAGCGAATGACCCTTTTAAAGTATAAACTCAAAGCGCCGCATCAAGTCACATAGACACTCACAAGACAGAACACATTTTTGTCATCCCAAAGTAAACATGATATTTGTGGATTTCCGTGTAAACAACCAAAGTCTGTATCGTCCAATGCTTTTATTTTTTTTTTGTTTCTTCATCTTATTTTATTTTCACTTCTTCTTTTCAAGTGGTTGAAGACTCTTCACAACATTAAATACTCTGAGTATTAAAAATTAATTAATTAAACACCGTTATGGGATGTCACAATGTTAGAGTAGAAAGTAGTATATTTACGAACATTACTATCCAAAAAATATCATTTGCATATTAAGAAATTAAAATGAAGTGAAGTTTTACTACTTGAACCTCCCATGTTTCATTAAAAACTAAATACAACTTGCGTGTACTTATAGATTTGCTTCGATATTGTCATAAATGTGATATTTATTGGCACTACACAAATTTCAAAATAGTATCACTTTTGTTCAATAATAATTATTCATTTTGATTTTCCGAAAATGCCAATACTGATAATCGTAAAATTTTATACAAAGTTGGATCGAATTCACTACTAATGCTGATAGAAAAAACTCATTACCATGTCAATATATTCGTAGCTCACAATTCACAATCTGATACACAATAAAACTTGCAAAATTCATGAATTAACAATTAACTAAAAGATTTCACCATGTACAGTTATTTAATTTTGCCACTCTTTAATATAAACCTTTCTTTTCCACATTGAAGTTGTTGCCATGCAAGCAAACTCTTTCGACATATTCCAACACATTCACTGTCATTTGACCAACAGAATCTTTTATGAATAAACCCAGACAAAAATATTCGCCTAATTCATGTACACATTCCTTATTATTCTAACGTCCTGTAATTATTTTTTCTTCTTTTAATTTGTTATTTTTATCATCCAAGAAGTTAATTCTCCGCGCGACAAGTTCTTTGGCAAATATTAGCAGACTCGATATCCATCGTTCTTATGGCGTTCTCTATACGCACACGCAAAAGAATTCAAAAGATGTATAGAAAGAGAAAGAGAAAACGAGATTCAAGTGACCCTACTCGAGTTGCCTGAAGGCGATACGAGAGAAGCACACTGTAAAGAAATCCTTTTCTCTCATCTCTCAAGGAGTTGGGTTCGACGAACGATAGGACATTCATATATGAGAGAAGACAGGGAGAGAGAATAGAGACACCAGGAGAGACTGAGAGAAGGGAAAAGGCTCATAGGATATCGAGATTGTATTTCTCTTAGGATAAAAGACGTATAACTTCTATAATATTACCGTTAACTTTGGATAATAATTATTTAGCCGCACCTGCTTTACATAACGGATTATATCCGTTCTGTTGGGGAGTTATGGAGCGTGTTATGTTATAATATGTGTGGATATAACGCACATCAATTTTGATGACTATACGTGATGGCCCCACACTTTTTTTTATTTCAAACTCAACATTTAACAATATGTATAACAAGTAGAAAAATGAGAAAAAAAAAGGGAATTAAAGAGGCATCGATCAATCTCTTGTAATAATCAACGAGAGCTTCGGTACAATGGCGGAAAAATAAGTTAGTCGATGTGTGTCCGGATGGGAAAAAATTAATTTCTTGCGTTGAAATGAGCGAGAGAGATAAATATGCAAGATTGTAGGTCGATTATGAGAGTGCGAGTAAAGTTACGGATGAGACTTACGTAATTTACTTGCATGAGAGTATGTTCGAGTTTGTTTGTGTGTGTGTTTGCGTGTGAGTGTATGTGGTGAGAGGAAGTCGTACACTCCATTGTAAATTCCAATTTTAAAAGCTATAACAAAACCACAATGAGCGATCATTAACACTAAGGTGTCCAGTTCTTTGAGATACTTCATCGTCAGATTATCGCGCTCTCCAGTTAGTTTCTATCGCTGCATAGAAGATTGAAAAGGAATTTCTATTGTTCTGCGGTAACATTATCATCAGAATAATATTCATTCAATTAGGAGGCAAATAATTGATGGAAGATTGCGGATATTGGTAAAAAACTAAATTTTCTATTCAGAAAATTATTTTCAAAAAAACATTGAATATTATTAATTCAAAAGTTGGCCGTAATCAATTAAATAAATAGGAATAATCAGTTGGTCAAGTCCTAAAGTTTGTTTGACTGTACTGTGACTAAGACTCAGATTTATTCTCATAATGTCTCTTTTTATTATTTATGATCATACTTTTTTTACTTGAGAAAGTGGAATTTGGAGATGAATTGTTGCAATCCAAATAGTAGGCTGAAATATCCAAAAATTTATAGAGAAAGTAATGTGTTAGCTCGCACGTAATGATGTTATAGTCAACGCGAAATTTTACTTTTTTCATCCATTATGATCATTAGACTAATTTCTATATCATTCACTTATTTCGTACACTCATCATCATTAACCCCATGAAAAGATAAATTTAGAAATAGAGTTGGATATTTAGAGATTCATGAACTTCTTGTTAATTATGAACAGAATGTTTCCTCTTGACATTCTGTTTCCTCTTGACAATTCAATTGAATAATTCACATTCATTCATCATGAAATACATTTTTGTATATAATAGAATAAAAAAATGAATGAGAAGATAAAAAAAAAATGTCGGCGAGATTTGTCCAATTGAATCGTCACGTATCATCACTTTAAATATCGCTTATGGACGTGTAATAACACGCTTTATCGCGTCATATCGTGTAATATCTCTTCCCGTATAGACCTACACCACTCTCCGAGATCTTTACCAAAGATCAGTTTTACGCTTGCCAGAGATTTACTGACAAGATAACCATCACTACTTGCGTCATCATTGCTACAACGACACACCATAACCATTTAATAACGCCTTACATAATATTCAACTATAGAAATTATTTCAATACAGAATTAATAAAATAGATTAACGATAAAGAATCGAAGAAAACAAAAGAAGAGTCAATTTTATTCCATGAATATATTCAACTTCAGGAAAAAAATCAAGGAAATTTGTAAATTTCCGACACTGAATTTGGTATTGCAGTAACTTTTTTTGACACTCGGCATTTTTTAAATCTTCCGAAAATTAAAAAATTAGTTGAAGATGCCGATGATCAGTAAACGTTGATTTCCCCAGAAAGTTCTATATGGAAGACTGACTGTTGTACAGAATTGAATAATGGAAAAATCAACAACCCCATGAACATACAAGCGAAGAAGATTCGTGCGGTTCGCCTACCTGAAGATTCCTATCATTTTCTTAATATATTCAACAGCGTATCTCAACTGTCACGATCCAATTTCATTCATGATACATAAAATTATTCAATTACAAATATTCATAGTACCATTAATTTTCAATTATTTCTACTGTACTAAATGGCATCTATCTTGATATATGCGTTATTTACTCTATGAATAAATATATTACTAGTGTATTATTGCTTGGCATATCGCGTGTGATTTTTATTCTACAAGAGCAAGAGAAGAAAAGATAACGAGATAAAGAAACAAGAAGGGTGAGAAGGGTAGGCAAGAATTTGCCTTGTGGTATCGCGTAACTTTAGCATGATCGTACACGCGATTCTATAAATAGCTACCACGATGCCTATTGGCTTACGTTGGCCACCGACCTGTTGCTCAGAGAAGAACTCGCAACCCTTTCGCATCCACAAAAAAACAAAGCAAAACAGTGCTAAGAGTAAAGAATATACGAGTATATATATTTATATGTATTGAGTGAGAAAGAGAGTACAGAGAGCCCGTATAGTAATCGGACCTCGACGTTTCTCTCGACCGCCCACACTTCTTTACACAGAAAGATGGCACCACTTCCCTTTTATACTTTTCTTTGATCCTTCTCACTCACGTTTGACTTCATAGAGTATAACTTATATGGCATGTACTCCACAGCGCAATTGATTTTCCATTGCGGAAGTATCTTCTTTATGAAGTAGAAAAAGAAGATGGTAGAAGAGAGCCCGGGCGTGTGACCCAACATCAGACATTGCTCCCGCTAATTGTCATAATTGTCTGTGGGTAGAATTCTCAGGGTCACACGCAGGAGCCTCTATCATTTTTTTACCCCCACTGTCTGTTTTTTTTTTCTTTTTCTTCAGTACTCACTCACTATGTAAAATCATACGTACACATACTACTGATAAGACATTTGTTCATCGTTGTTGGTGAATTATTTATGTAGAGATGGAATTGAGGCAGAAGATTTCACGATGGTAGTTTCGGATTTATTCTTTTATATTCAGTGATTACTAAAACAGCTGTAGAAATAGCTCTACATAAATATTCCAAGTATTGATGTAATCTTATATTCAACAGCCGCATTGGAAATCAAGTGAAGATCTCGAAATCACCAACGTACCATCAATTCAATACATTAAATAACCAAAACATTACTTAGCACTATACATGAATAACAAATATCCAATGCAAAACTTGAAGAAAAAAAAACCGTATCTGAGATCTCAGTTTCCATAACAATAAACGTAAATCTGACATTTCCAAAAATTTACAATCCAAACAAACAAGAATTTCGAAAAATTATAAATGGATCAGATAAAATTGAAGTAAACATGAATCTAAAAATACACCAAACAATATATTTTTCGTCTTATCCAACATTTCCTCCTACACGTCTTACAAAAACAAATTAATCAAAACAGCTAATCAATCATTGTAGTTACACTCGATAGGATTTTCGAGATAGATGAATGAGTATAACGGGTTTCATTCTACTACCACAAGTCTCTCCATACATAAGTATATATCTATATATATATATTTTGCTTGCGTAAGAGTTAGAGCTTATAGTGTTGACGTATAACGTTTCATCTTGTTCGAGTAGTGTCCGAGAGTTCTTGACACTTCGGGACCTGTGTATAGACACGATTAATCGCGTAAAAAGGTATCTAACGTAATTGACAGCACGCGTTCCGCACGTATATAGTTGAAGCTGGCACCGGTGGTATATCCGCGGTATTCTATAAGTTAATGCTTAAACAACACTCCATATAACTATATATATACGTATGTGTGTGTGTGTCACTACTTGGGGACCGCTTTTCTCTCCATCACGAGCCGACGTCTCAGGGTACATTAGCGGTCAGCGTCATTGTGCCACTATGTACTCTCTCTCCCGGGTTGAAGAACATTGAGTGTATACAGGGATTGATCATCCTCAGTGTGTAACGTACCAATGAGATAGGTATACTTCCTGGCAATCCTTCTCTCTCACCATCTCTTTATCCTTTATCCTAACTCCAAGGATTATATACACACCAAGCTCTTGGGGGCTTCTTGCGAATCAATTAGAGCCAAGCCGCGAAGTACACGAAGAAATATATACACCACAAATCGCCACTAGCCAACAGATGAGGTAAACTTTTGCACATGCGAATCTGTCCGACGTGGGAGAGCAAACGCAAAGATCTTTCACTTGTTCTTTTTTTTTTCTTATCCTTTTCCTTTTCTTCGTTCTTCCTCTCACTTTATTTTTCTATTTTTCTTCCTATACCCGCATACATCCACTGACAGGTCGATGTTCTCGCGAATCAATTAGAGAGTACCTGAGAAGTAAACTCACACTGTAAATGAATCGCACTTACAAGATTTATTCTCGTCACTCTCATCGCGTTATTGTCATTCATTTCTTCCTATTCGTTACTTCATTATATTTTTATATATTTTGATTTTTATTCATTATGTTTATTTTTATTTTTTTTAATGATGAAGGGAATATCTAAATTGTTCAAGATTTATGAATTTTGAAAGAGATATTTTTTGATATCTTAACGATTTGATTCAACGAAAGAGAGTTTTTCCAAATCATTTTGAATAGAGTAAGATTGAAATGAATAACATTTGATGAAATTGACATCGTTGGCATTTTAATGTTTGGTATCGCAAGTGTGAAAGTAAAAGTATTCAATGACCTTTCTATATCAATGCATAATTATTGTTTGTTCCTCAGAATTCCCATACCAAAATAATTTGAAAGTACTAAAGTATAAGTCCCACTATTCGTTTCACTCGTAACTCAATTTACTTTATCCCTCCAGAATATTCCCAATTTCCTTCATATTACCATTATTTGATTTTGTCCATGTTGCACATAAACCAACTTCACCCCTACAGTTTCATAACCATATTATAAAAAGGCCAATTGTGCGTATATTAAAAGACAAAATAAAAATAAATACTCAATAACAAAATATTTTTGATACACCCTCACTTTTTTTTAATGCCACGACCAACAATATAATAAAGGATTCGGCCCGTTAACTCTAACAATATAAAGTGCAAGCGAATTTACTTTCAGGACCGCGCGAGAGAGTACTCATATAATACACGAATCTGGAGCGCGACGAATTCCACTTGCACTCTCGATTCCATCATGAAAACAAACTGATACGTCTATACAAATATATATAAATGTATACATATCCATACATCCATATACATTTTCATTTTTTATTCTTCATCTCTTTGTTCATCTCATGCCTCAATTGTACATACATTGAGTATATTCAATGCGCATTCCTGTTGCTCGCGCGCATGGAAGATTTATATAGTCATTATTATATTCGTCTACTCCTCTTCTTCTTCTCCATCTTCTTCTTCTTTTTCTTCTTCTTCTTGTTTTGATAACAGTGTACGAGGGCAGAGTCGAGCAAATAATTGTTAAATTACTCGACAGAGTTGAGTTTTTGATAATATCTGATTGTGAGAAATATAAGGGATATGTATTTATATAGGGTGCAATTGTACATAAACATGAATAAACGTGTTCAATCGAGTATAAGAGGGACAGAAATATCCACAGTGACTTGGGTGGTGAAGAGTGTGGATAGTTCCGTTATGCCATAGCCTCAAGTCTTATACGTTCGTTCACTATTACCGTGGAACGCGGAATATGATTACTCACCATTTGATGGGAACAAAGCTCGCGTATGTATACCAATATAACCTACCTACATACAAATTGACCGAGTGAAACCTGTCAAGCAAACGTGACAGCTTTCAATCAGGAGGGTACGACAAATTTTATAAATATTCAATCAGTGTAAATACGTCACACACACTGACAAACATGTGGAAATTGATTATTATATTCGATCGTATTGCGTCTGATACAGAAAAATCCAAAACTCACATAATAAAGTTGATAATTGTTCTTTAAATCCATTGTCGTTTTGTGACATTGAATTTTTTGTTTTTCTATTCTTTCGCGTACAGCACAGCTGTTGGCTGGATATTTTTTGTGGTATCGTAAAGTGAATACTAAAGACGAGCATTGTCCGAACGCTTTTCATTGCACTTTCTTAACCCTTGAATGTCACGCTATCCGTTATTTCACAAGATATTTCTCTAGGGCATAAGATATCTCCGTTACGTGACCTTATTCTGTTTGATATTTTGGTATTGTAGTGATATTATTTAAGATTTATGTCATGACTGTTCGAATTCACTAGTTAACGATTGATATTAGATGGTCAGATACAAAAATATAAGGAGGCGAAGTTGTATGTTGTGCTCACTCTTTTCACAGAAAAGAAAAATGTCTGACTCAAGATGACATTTGGTGTTATTTATTGACTGCGATATTTGGATGAATTTTCATGTTCTAAAAATTACCTTTGACATCAGTTTCATCATTCACACAAGTGACAACTGATTAATAAATAACATTATGTTCTCGAATACATTTCTCGAATATTAATCAAATTTTTGAATTGAAATATTCATAAATGTATGGGCGAAGAATGAATGATTAATGGTTAGCTGATGCGCTCAAAGTATATACACGTTTATGCATAAAGGCTGCATTGTGTACACGTTTACGTCTCATAGCTGGATATATGTAAAAGTTTATATCTATGAAACTGATAAGCAATAAAACATGTTTGTTGATATCGGGACATTTGTAAAGTCGTATTTAATCCAATACACACGATATATTTCCGTTATTGTAATAACGGAAAGGTGTTAACCCCTCTCGCGAAACATATGCATCCACATTCCCACGCGCCTTCAAAACCGGATTACGCGATATAACTTCCTATTATGGAAATAAAAATAAAGAGACTAAATAAATGGCGGAGAGAAGAAAAAAAAATGAAATGATACCTTTCTCTTATCGTCTAAGATTTCCGGAGCAACAAAAGCGAAATAGTGCAGACTACTGTCTCACTTTTTTGCTGTTCCTGTTTTCATTCTAAATTTATCTCTCTCACAGAAAGAACCACCTGTATCAATTATATATATTTATTTATGTTTTTTTCTTTTTTGTGTGCTACAGAATACGGAAGATGATGGGGGAGAACGCCGGGCTGTACCGGCCCGGAGTAATCATGTGGCTCATGGTCTTTTTAATCGCACACTCTGCACATTCCGGTGAGTTTACCAGTTTTTTCGTACAATAATACCTTATATGGATAAGTGCAAAATGCAGAAAATTCTTGAGATATATATGTATTAACACGATTGAGTATTGTTTATTGAATCCAAATATATGAGAATCAAATCACGTGAGAGAAGAATTTTCTGACAATTCATTTTTGTGAAGAAACTACATATTCATGATCATTTCGTGATGATTTTTATATTAACCAGGACAGATCATAGTGATGATTATTGATGTGAAAGTGGAAATATTTATATTTAATTAACTGATGACAATACCAATTCTTGAATTTTTCTTCTAATGTGAAGATATGAATTTTTGGAACTGATAGAATATGAAGAAATTGATAAAATCACAATCACTATAAAATCACTCATTATATACAATGTCACATGATTGTATTATTTTCTTTTCTTTTCTAACAAAAATATAGCATATAAAAAATATATTGGATTTTTGATGAAGGTGGATTGTCGATATCCGTAGCCCGGAAAATTCTAATTTCAAGTTTCAAAATCCTCAAATTTTTGCTCGTGAAATAGTTGGGAGAGAGTCGAGAGGAAAGATACTTTAGTTGAAGTTGAAGAATTCGATTTGAAGTAATTTTGACACAGAGAGGAATGAGAAAAGGATTTCAATCATCTCAAAACTTTTCTGAGAATCCCTTTCAAATTTGTCATAAATTCACCAAGATATTGCTCTTCACTCACGAGTAGCATTTCAATATGAACCAATTACAATCCAACTTCTTTTTCGTTGAAATAATACGTGGATTAGAATCAAAAAACTTCGTTTCGATTCCGAATCAGGTTCCGATCTGGAGTTACACAAAATGACTGTAGCAATACTGATTGGAATAGTCATAATAAAGTTACCGTATCTATAAACTAACTATAAACAAGAAAATTCCATGTCAACCTGCAATTAATATGAAGTGTCAGTCAACAAATAAAACGTAATTGCATGAAAAAAAAAAAAAAAAAAAAAGAAAAAAGAAAAAAGAAACAATCGACAATACATAATAGCAAAAAGTATTAGAATAATGCGCATATGAGTTCGATTGTTCATCCTTCTCATCACACCATCGACACGCTACAACGCGTCACGGCCACGCTTCAAGTGACGGACAATAAAAGAGCCTAAGATACCACTTAGCTCGTGCGCACGGGGATTTCCACAGAGGTGTTATAGAAGAACCGAGAACAACTGAGAAAGCGAGAGGAATAAACAAAAGATAAAACACAGTGAAGGCAAAAGGGGCCACTGCCAACACGCGACTTTTATAATACCTTCATTGAACATTCCAACATTCTTGAAAATCCGTTCTGAAAAGAAAAAAAAACGAGGAAAAATTCCATCTTTACTTCAGATTTAAACGCTTTGTGACGCGCACACATTCTCAATCGTTCACGTTCATTGCCGAGAGGTTAAAAAAATTTTTTCAGCCTATCCATACATACACATATAATACTCCTCTATTTCTTTCCTTCATCTTCGTTTTTCTACTCAGATACTCTTCTCTATATACAACTGCTCTCCAGAGTTGTCGAAGAGCTTCCTGAATCTCAGCACGATGCGTTTGCAAGTGCTCTTTACTTTGCCATAATGGGCGTTCTCAACGCATTATTCGTCGCGACGACTTTTCCCATGCAACTTTTCTTCCCCCTTTCCTTTTTCTTCTGCTTCTTCACCCTCTGGGTCAGCATCAACATCAGTACAGACCCCTCCCGGACCAGTTTCTCTTCACAGTGTCGTATATATATCTCATATATATATATATATATATATATATATATATATATATATATATATATGTGAACACCCGATCGTGGAACTTCCGTTTAAGTCCAGCCGGTTCTACATCTGTACGTACAAGACACAAGGTGAAGGACCCGTTTTCTCGCGTAACAAACGTTACATTGTAGCTTTCGTATCGCCAATTTCCCCGATAAATTTTGCGTCATTCATCATTATTTTGTATACATTTTGATTAATGAAACTTTGACGGCGTTCATCTTTGAATCTATTCAATAGATTTCTAACATAAATCAGTAAATTCCGGCGGAAAAAACGGTGCGTTACGTGATAGTGAAGTAGAAGATACGGAATCATATGACGCCACCAAAGATCGATGATCTGATATGGTGAGAAGGATTTCCCGTTCGTTATATAAACAATGCGCAAAAATTAATCAAGTTTGATCACGCACATTGCCCCCAACCAATTGAAGAAATTTCAGAGGATACTGGAACTTCAATTGTGTGAACTTCCATATGTAATTAAACAATTCTCGTAGCCAACCACTGAATTTAAACAGAAAAACGGTGAATTATTGAATAACAAAGATGACAATCGCGGATTATAATTTCATCCCCCCAAAGAATCTTCTTGAATGATGTCATCCATGCAAAATGTTCTTTTATCAGCAACTTAACCGTCATCCAAAAATGGACAAGTTAACCTTTGAGGGTTGAATAAATACAAAACTAATCTTGATGACACCTAACAACTCCACTACACAAACATATACATTCCAAATAAACGTTGAAGGTATTTCCAAGAGTATTTTGTTGGCAATCGAAAATGCAAAAAGAAGGATAAGTGGAAAAAAGAAGAACGACGAGAACGACGACGATGACGATGATCCAGCTTCCCATAGCGGTTATCCTCACTGTACGTGTATTTGTAGATACAGCTATAGCCATCAGAAACATCAGCAGAAAATACTCGCGCGCGATGAATTCTGGTCAAACCTGTGTGTATAGCCCCGTGGGTTCGTCGTCGACATTACGAGAATGTCACTGACCGAGACACCAGTAATACTCCTCTTGCGGTGTTCTCTCTATTTCTCTTCCTCTGTGCACCTGACCCGGAGATTATATACATGAATAAATATATATACACCAATGGAATTCGCAAATGTATTGCGAAAATATGCAAAACATTTGTGACTATTATCACGTCATCAGTTTGTGCGCGATACACACACTGGCGAAAAGAGCGGCACTTCTTCATGCGCGGCATCAGTGTATGTGTATGGAATATCAGGGCCATGAGAATGAGAAAAAGAGGCCATTGTTATCTTTGCATATGCCTTTCGTATCTGTTGCTTGGCAGAAAAACAATATGAAAAAGAAGAAGAAGTAGAAGAAGGAGAAGAAGGAGAAGAAGGAGAAGAAGGAGAAGAAGAGGAAGACGAGGGGTCCTTTGACTTTATGTCCTTCTTCACAGTCTCGCCTACCACCAACTCCTCTTAGCTTCTCTTCAAATGTTCTTCTTTCTTCCGCCTTCCTACTACTTCGTATTATTCCCATTCTTCTTCCTCTTCCACATCTTCTTTTGCTATTTTTCTTCTTCACTATATGTATATTCAATCCACTCCCGCAGGCTACTTGCTGAGGTCAGTCGCGGTCATAGTCGAGAGGGGCCATAACGGAACGCGTGGGTGCAACGTCAGCGTGACACGGATTAAGCGATCGTATTAGCAACATCTCCAACAATTTCATAGAGTCCAAGATGTTGTCAGCATGTTTGACATTTTCATTTTTTTTTTCCTTCTCATTTTGATTTCGTACTTTCTTCGTTTTCTTTTTGGCCAAACAATTCAATTATTTATGAGAGCATCACAGATGTGCGGGAGAGAGAGAGAGAGAGAGGGAGACATAAACATCAAGAAAAATGTGAGGGATAAACAGTTAAGTGATGTTGAACAACGATGGACCGGTTCGAGCCTGTTTTCCACCCAACATGTCGTCCGTTTTTCCTTGCACACTGTACAACACACTCATCTTCTTTACTTCCTTACTTGTCGTATATATATGTGTACGTACTATGTGTAATATGAGATCCCTATATTTCACTGAAGAAAACGAGGAAGCGCAACTTGCAATCTTATGGATGAACAAAAGTTAACTATGCGAAGAGTTAAAGGCAATAACTTGGTTTTGTATATAGTAATATTTTATTTATAAATGTATGTAAGGGGGAAATTATTCAAGCCACATATAAAGAAAGAGTGAAGTTAAGGCTATATATAGTAAATTGTGTACGCGTGACAACTCGCGCGAAACCCCTTTTACTTATGTTGTTAGATTAGTTGTTGTCCATTGAGGTGCAGTAAAATTATATAGATAATATTTTTTGTATCTATGTAAAATAGAACTTGAAAATAGTTATTGACTGTGTAATGGTCTTTTCAACAATATATATACACATGCAATATATATTATTCATTGTTTGTTTTCACGGTTTACTGCAACATAATATGCCAATTTCATTAAACTTTATCAGCATACAAAACTCAATTGGATGCTGTTTACATGTTGAAGTAGGAGTGATGATGTTATTACGATGCATGTTTGCGAAAATATAGATGGATAATACTGAAGAGACATGATAGGGTTGAAAAAAATTGTAATTGCTGGAAGAAATATTTTATTTTATTTGTGAGATACAAAACTACATTAAAATATCTGAGAGAAAATTTTGTTGTAAAACAGAATGATGGAAATGACACTTTGGTGAATTTTGGAGTTCATTGGATGATTGTTAGATAAACAAATTTGGAAATAACTGCCACGAATTGCTGTGATGTTTGTGGTATGAAAACGAAAGAAAAGGAATTTCGAAAATTATGTCAGAGCTTTGTTTTGCTTTGAGCTCTCAATTCACAACAGAAATAAAATTTATCGTGAATCGCCATTAGAATTGAATTGAGGAATGTATCAAAATGGAATAAAATTTTATCAGTAATTTTCATATTTACATAAGATACATGAAATTCTTCATCGAAAAATTGCGGGAAAACATAACAGCATTTGTTGAAATAATGACCAATGCAGAATCAAAATAAAACAAGTAGAGTTGTATTCGCTCGCTCGCTACGCTCGCTCTATATGTAATAAAAAATCAGAAAAAAACAATCAAATCGAATTGAATTAAAAAAAATCTTCACAAAAGCCCCGGAAAAACCTTCAGGTCCATCTTCACAGCAGATAAAATCACCACTGCCGTCAGATAGATTCTACAAACAATATTATTTATAGTAAAAAATTAAAAGAAGAAATAAAAATCAGACTCTCACTCTTTTATTCTCGATTTTTATTTCTATTTATATTTATCAACATAACACGAACCTCTTCTTTTCTTCTACTGTACAAATCTCAATGCCATTGATGTATATAGATGTATATATATACATAGAAGTATATAAAAGAGAGACATGCTGACGCGCGTTATGAAATCATCGCCAGCGGCCTTGCGTCTCTTCGTCTCTCTTTTATATATCCAAAGGTTCATTACCATTAGCCGCGAGTACGCTTGACTGCACACCTGGACGACATCGATTCCTCTCACTTCTTCTTTTTCTTCTTCAACTTGTTCGCTTCATCATATACATGCATGAATATACATATATACATCAATCTATGTATACACATAAATATTTCTTTCCATGTACAATTTTTATCGCGTGCGCGAAACTCTCAAGTCAATTCTTCTGTCACTTTTCGAGGTCATCATTCGCACGCGGTTCATTTTGCTGATGGGCAAACTCGAAGAATTGATTGTAACTCTCAAGGCAAAGTACAAACAGGTGAAACAATCAAAAATATATAAATATGCGTAATGCCGAAAGAATTTTTTTTATCTCCCAGTCCGACTTATGAACTTCCGGGGTCGTGAAAAATTCCTATTAAATTATAATTTTATTCGATATCAAATGTGCAGTTGCATGATCAAAGTGCAACGGTGATAAAAATTTCATGGTGAAGTTAATTGACGCGTTAAATTAAATTTTATCGTCGGTATAAATGTATATAAATGTTGCGAGATAAATGAGATGAGCGGGCATAAGCTTGTGAGATGACTCAGTCAAATGAAAGCTGAATGAAACCGTCATCAAATCCACCCGAAACTATTCGGCAGAGATGTTAAATCTCTCTCTCTTTTTTTTTTCTTCTCTATTCCATTTCTTTTTTTTTTTCTTCTCATTCAGTTGATGGGTCAACAACCGATCCGTTATAACATTTATAAATCGAGAGTATCGGGTACCGTCACGCGTTACTCGTGAATACCGTAATATAATCGTTCGGTAATTTTTTTTTCTTGTTTTTTCTTTCGCTAGTTTTATTTAGGTATCTATATACTTTTTTCTCATATACTTTGAGTATTAGTAGTCAACGCAACTGCGCTGTGTGCCACCGTTTGACAATGAAATCGAATCGATGTTGATGATTGTGATGTGTGCGAAAACTTTGCCAATATCAGTATTGAAATACTCATCACGAATCACCACTTGGGCAAAACCCAACATTGGTGAATAAAATTTCGTCATGCGACTTTTTCGCATTATGCAAAATGAACAAAAAAATCAGTTAAAAAAGAAAGGGGGCACATAAATAGTGTGATTTGCAAATGTATTCCACAACGATTGATACTTGTAAGAATATTCATCACTTATAATTAATATTTATTAAAATTGCTATCATCACCAAACTACTTAATTAATAGTAATTGATTTATGTCAGAAAATGTTCACATTAATTCACAACTGCGAGAAGTCAAACTGATTATATTAAAAATCATGTGAAAAAAAAGGAAACAAATTCATAAATACCTAAATAAATAATTTATTCGAGACGACATAATTTGCAGTGATCTATATTCATGAAAATATTAAATTATTATTGTCAATAAAAGATAACTTATGATTTTAATTGTAAATTCATTGATGAATGGAAAGTGGAACCGTATAATGGAACCATAATAATTTATGAATTCAAAAAGTTGACTGAAAAAAATGATCGATAAACTAATTTGATAAAATCACTGAAAAATAATTGCACGTGCGCAAAATAACATTTGGAAAAGGCCAATTAGAAGAGCATAAATAGTAATTATCGTCCGTCCTACATAATGCGAATGAACGCGTGACACTGTTGTACGTGTCGCGTGTCGTTACGTGAAGCACTTCAGAGGGAAAGGCAACAACGACGACGACTACGTCGACGACTGAGGCACACGGGCATTTCATCCTTCGTGTCGTGGGACAATAAAAGCGTGAAAGCGAGAAAGAGTGAGTGAAAGAATAAAAGAAAAAGAGAAAGAGAAAGGAAGAGAAAAGAAAAGAGCAAAAGTAAATAAGAAAGAGACAACGCACACCCCATTCATGGAGCTCGTCATTCTCAGTACCATTCGATTCGTTGGAAACTGTCTGCATGCTATTGAGTCCCAATGTGGAATGCTGATTTTTAATCCATCCGCAAAGTCGTTTTACTTTTTTTCCATTTATTCATTTTATTTTTATTCTCATTCTTTTATTCTCTTTTTTTTTCATTTCAATGCATTGATGCAGATATGCATTATGCGCTTTGACTTGCAATGGAATTCAGACATTGCCACCATAAGACACGAGACACGAATCCAAAATTTATTTATCGACTTAATGCATGCACACAAGCTGTGACCGGTTTATGTTTTTATTCCAGGAAAATTGTTTTTCCATGTCATTATAGTTCATTTTTCCATTCGAGTCACGCATGGGAAAATTGTATTTGCATTTAGCTCATCCTGTATACATAACATAATACATATCAATACTCACATCAACAAATTTTTGAGAATTTAACAGTGTTAGAATAATATTAATGATCGGGATATTTATTATCAGACGTTACCAGTGTTTGGTGTATCTTTCGATACAGTTGATTAGTTCACTAAACGATCAAGTTTGAATCAAAGACTTGGAAAAAAAAAAATGGGAAAAAGAATTAAAGTGAAATATTTATTTACAGAGTTGGAAACAGGATGGAATTCACTCCATCATCAATTCAGCGAGTTTTAATTGAAATAACTATTGTATCCCACGATAAGTCTGAATTTTTTCACTCCGTTCAAGTACATCAGAGGTAATCTGTTTCTGACATTCATTCGCATTCAATTTTTTTTGTTTTTACCAAAAATTCTTTATCCAGTCTATTATTTCGTGTATCATAGAAAAAGTTTTGAGTTCTTCTAATTTCGAAGAAAGCCTCAAAGCTCCGTGATCGATTTATAAATCAAACTTTATTTTAATTTAAGTGCAAAAATAATCGTGAAAACCGCCTCTTTTCTAGTACAAAGTTATAACTCAGAGTCAATATAATAACCATCAAAATTTCAAAAACCTTTGACAATATTAATAAATCAAATATTACCATAACTCCATTCATTCCAGATGAGTTGATTCTAGCAAAAATACAATTACTATCCACTGTCACTTTCCTTATTGCACAATATTTTTGTCTTAAGTAATTCTCCACATAGTTATACACATCCATAGCGACGTAAATGCTGTCTTGTTAAAAATTGACATTATTGAAATAACTATATGTGTTCATGTGGATATGTGCAAAAACAAAAAGCAAACATAAATTGAGTGCACAGAGTATATATGCAGTAAATTCTGCTGATGACACTTTAATTTCTGCGAAATTGTCAGAGGACAACGCTCTTCATATATTCAGCATACAAATAAAAAGAGGGTGCGCTCAAAGAGACAAAAAGAAAAAAAGAGGGGCAAAATCCCAGAAGCTTTTCCATTGTACAATTTGTTTAGAAATGGATACGAGTAGATGGCTGAACGTTAACGAGTATTCGTGTTAGTGCCTGTGCCACATGACGCTGTGCACCACTGACTCTTCTCTCTTATCGTCGTTATGTTGAATTGCTCGTCGTAAGCGCCTCCATTCCCTACGTTGACAAACAAATCCCAATGGTAATTACAATGATAAACGATTGCTTGAGGGAGCGAGTAGGAGAGTGTTGTACTTCATTCTCTCCATCAGCCCATTATTTGTCTGAGGATCATCCAAAATTTATCTGTTCTTACCCCTCTTGTAAAATGGTATTTACATTCGTTGTTGTGATAAATAGGATTTGGAATCAAAGAAAAAAAAATTAGGGGAAAACTTGGAAAATAATGTTATGTAATTATGTATATGTTGATATTCCATGTGATTTTTATCTCCAAATATTCAAGCAATGATGTTTATTTTCAGCACCATTACATGATGAGGATACCACACAAGTCGCGGAATACGAAGGAGGTATGTGTATTATAATATTTTTCAAAGTAAACCATTATGGTGAATATATAAATACCATACGGACTTGACTTATACCCTTCGTCTTGCCAAGAAGATGAACGTGACGTTAATTGTCTTATGTTTGTAAACGTGCATTTGTACTTGAAGAAAACCTCATGCAATCATTCACTATTTAATTGTTTGCTAATTACAAATATTATGTAGACAATAATGGCCGGTTCTAGTATATTCAAAGTTAAAAAAATAAACGGCTGAGTAAATAAATGTTCATTATTTTACTTTTTTCTCTTTTGTTTCCAATAGCGGCGCCTGGATGTTATTATAATTTTCAATACTACGAGGAAGGCGATAGGATAATGACAAACGAGCCATGTCTCAACTGCACGTGCCACAATCGAATGTTGATGTGTTACCTGAGAGTTTGTCCGCAATTTACAAAGGCGATAGGTCAAAATTGTCAAGTGGAAAAACGACCTGATCAATGTTGTCCAGTTATTACGTGTCCCGAAGTACCGGTACATTTACTCACGTCCACAACCAGCGCTCCATCATCATTATCCGACTCGACAGAAGTTGGTTTTCACGATAATTATGGCTGCAGTATCGATAATAAATTTTACGCCGACGGTGCACAATTACCAACTGATCCAAACAATCCATGCGAACTATGTTATTGTATTAGAAACCGAACCACTTGCACTATGCAACAATGTACACTTAAAATTGCCAGATGCAGTCCCGTTTTCCACCCAGGAATTTGTTGTCCTGTCAAATACGATTGTGGTAAGAATCTTCTTCCATTCGGCTACTACTTTTTAGGTTTTGTCAACTAATAAAAACCATTAATTGGAATATACATATTCGTGTCATCACAGACTATGACGAAGAATCCACAACAACTCCTGGAACTACTCCTGGTTTGATCATGACAACAACAATGGCCCCAGGAATTGAACCTCCTAAATGTACTTACCAAGGCAAATTGTTCAATGATGGCGATTTACTTTACTCTACGGAGCCCTGCCATCATTGTTATTGCTTCAATGGAGACATTGCCTGTGCTATTCAAGAGTGCGGAAAGCCAATGGAAACTCATGGAAAGAATTGCACTGCTGTAACACCACCGGAAGGCGAATGTTGCCCGACCACGTACAAATGCGGTAAGAAAACCAATTTATTGCGCTATATTGATACTGATGAAAACATTGGTATAATAACGCTTACTATCTACAGATTCATAACATGCCGACACAGTCACGTAATCTCACTAGGAAATTCTATTTTCATGATCAATCGTATCGTCAGTCATTTGTTTCATCGTGTTCTCTATCGCACCATATTAAAGATAAATTCATTGTTGCGGTCAAAATTTCTCATTGATTTTATTACATTCCCATATTTGTTTCCGTTTTATCGCAGATGATGAAACCGGATCAATTGAGGATGGAGAACAGCAACAAGTAACACACGATGAGAATGAAGTCGTTGCAACACAAGCAACATTGCCTGGGGAGAAAGTGAATGAGGAAGAGCAGAAGCATGAGGGCATCTTCCCCGGCGCCGATAATACGATACCAGAAGTTCATCAAGTTCAAGAAGAAGCAACTTCGGATACGACCGGGGTAAAAATAACAACTCAGGCTGCTATAATTGAGAGCCATCCGTCCGAAAGTACAACTACGACGGAAACTAATGAAGTGGCTGTGAAAGACACAACTCCGGTGCAAGTTCCTGATGATAATGATGTTCCGCAAGAACCTGTCGACGCCGTGACTCCCGCAGATGGAACAACACAAATCACCGAAGAATTCAGACCAACAGAGTCAGCGGTTTCGACAGAATCTGCTGAACCCGAGAAATTGACAACGATTGTTACGGATGTGGAAGCAACGAGATCACCGGGAGAAGACAGGCCCGAAGAAGAGAAGCCTGTAGTTGTCACTGAAATGCAATTTGAACCAAGTGAAAAACCATCTACAAGCCTCCCAGCAAGAAGTGAAGATCAAGTGCCTGTTGAACCGCAAACTACACAACCTGGAGAGATTTCGACTCATTTACCAAGGAGTGAAAATGACTCTACTGAAGCTCCTACCATTACAGAACCAGTCACAAGTGTAACCAATGAA
This sequence comes from Meteorus colon, assembly GCA_030523085.1. Taxonomy (NCBI): domain Eukaryota; kingdom Metazoa; phylum Arthropoda; class Insecta; order Hymenoptera; family Braconidae; genus Meteorus; species Meteorus colon. The sequence continues at coordinate 224,939 of JAPYZH010000088.1, forward strand.
ATTCCAGAAGAGGAAGAAAAGCCAGTAACTACCATTCCAGAGAGCAATGAAATTCCTAAAGGAAGCGAAGCACCAACTGGTGAAATAACTGCGAAACCAGAGGACACTATGACAACTGGTGGAGTCGAGGAGGCAGGAGAGATAAAGCCTGAAGAAGCGCCAACCGAGCCAAGCATATCAGAAATGTCAAAGATATCTGAAGAATCTGGACCAGTAACTGAAATACCTAAGGCAAAACTACCAGAGGGATCAGAAGAAAGAGCCACAGTTCAACCAGACATAATACCTGATATCTCGAACAGAATACCTGAACAAGAATCAACAAGTGTGACCGCGGAGGAAAAAAAACCTGAAGAGATCGCTACAATGACTCCAAGCTTAGCGAATACGAGTCCAGCACACGAGGAGCCTGCAACTGAAGCAATTGAACCTGAAATGAATGAAGTTCCAACGCAAGGACCTCCTGGGATCGTTGTACCAACGCGTGGTCCCGTTACCAAAGCTGAGGACAATGAATCCGTTCCTGAAGTTCAAGTGACTGATGGCTACGGAGAAACGCCAGGTGCTGGTGAAGTGCAATCACCTGAAAATCTCATGACTGATAAACCGGAAGTACCAGTTGAGGTATCCAGTGAAACAGCAGTTATGGGCGAAGAGAATATAACAGAAAGTCCACAGACCCCTGTGGAAGGACCAGCTCTTTCGATCACAGAGGCTCCAACGACTAAACCGGAAGAACAAACATCAGGCGAACATAATGAACATATATCGCCAACCCAAGCGACTGAAGTTCCAAGTGTCGATGAAGAACAATCAACAGTGCCCGCTCAACCTGAAGAAACATCGGTGACATCATCTACAGGAATAACTAAGGTTGATATACCAACAAAAGGAATACAAGTAAGTGGAGAACAAAGCTCAGAGGAGGTGACAAGTTCTGAAGCACCGAATACCGACGAAAAGCATCCCGACTCGTCAGAAAGTTCATCCGAAGAAGAAGGCGAAGAACCGAGTAGTCCTTCCACTCCATCGGAACATCCTTCATCTACGGAATCGTCATCGAAAACTGAGAGCGAGATCACAACTGAAGGACAAGTAACTGTACCTCTTGAAGAAAAGGAGACGATTGCTCCCACTGAACATGAAATACTAACCGAAAAAGTGCCAACGGAAGCGTCAATAGAGGCAAAACCAACAGAAATTAATCCAGTGGAGAAAAGTTCGACGGAAAAAACAACAGAGTTGCAAACAGCGGAAGAAACACCAACGGATAAGCAACCAACAGAGGGGCAAGTACCAATAGAGTCGAAACCAGTAGAAGAGGTGCCAACATCGGGAGAACTTACCGAGAAATCTCCAGTTAAGCAGCCTGAAGAAGAAAACCCGTTGGAAAAATCAACCGTGCAACCAGATGAAGCACACTCAACAGAGGTCCTGCAAACTGAAGAGAAACTAACGGAAAGACCAATTGTGGAGCAACCAGCAGCGGAACAAACAACAGAAGAAGCGACAACCGAAGTGCAACCAACAGAAAAATTTGTAGAACAACCTGCGGAAAAAGAACCATCAGAGAAACCAACTGAAATGTTACCAGTAGAAGAGCACGTGGCAGACGAAAAGTCAACGGAAAAACCAATCAATGTAGAACCCACAGATTCAAAACCAATAGAAGAACATCCCACAAAAGAAGAATCGACTGAAGTACAGCTCACAACAGAAACGCCGACAGAGAAGCCATCAGCAGAAGAGAAACCGTCGGAAATACCAATAGAGGAGCCATCAGTGGAATTGAAACCAACGGAAAAGGAACCTGCAGAAGTAGGACCAAACGAAGTTCAGCTAACGACAGTGACGCCGTCAGAAGAGGCCCCAACAGAAGGAAAACCATCGGAAAAGCCAACCGAAAATCGGTCAGAGACAGAAAAACCAACAGAGAAACCAGTCGAAGCACAACCAGAAAAGGATGAATCCTCAGAAACTCGACCGGTAGAGGAAAAAACAACAGAGAACCCTGTAGAAGAGCAACCGTCAGCGACGATACCAACTGAAGATGAAACAACTGATGGAAAATCAACAGATATGCCACCAACAGAGGAAATAACAACTGTAGGACCAAAAGATCAACAACCAGCAGAGGAAAAACCAGTTGAATCACAAACGGAGCGAGAAGAGACAGGGGATGACGAAGAAGCGCAAACCACACAGGCACATCCAGCTGGCACTGAAGGACAAACCGAACTTCCTCATGAAAAGCTGGTAACCGTTGGGGTGGAAGTAGGAACATCAACATCAAGCTCAACTGAACTCTCGCCAACTTCACTACCTGCTAAAACGGAACAAACTGAAGACACGAAAATTGCGGAAGAAGTGACCGAGCCATCTATGACGCCAGTTCCTCAAGAATTGTCGACAGAAGTGATTGGGACTGGCCTAACTTCTGAGGAAGATGAAAAAGTATCAACCGAACTACCTGTCAAGATGGAAGATGTGACCGAGATAAATGCACCAGAACAGCCAGCTGTAGAGGTCAAACCTGAAGTGAAACCGGCACAGAGTGTAGAACCAAGCGAAGAATCAATAACTGTTTCAGAGCACACAGAATCATCAATCGCAGAACAACCCTCAACTGAATTCAAGATATCTGGGGAAGATAAGAAACAACAAACAGAACAGCCAACCACTCCGGAAGAGATGAAAACAACTGAAATTTCCATTCTTGAGGACAAGCCGACAGAAGAGGCACCTTCTACAGAGCCTCCAAAAATTGAACCTGAACAAGAGGGACAAACCTTGAGTTCTGATGGAATAGAATTACAGACTACAGAAGCAGTGACGGAGCCTGCACTAACTGAAGGAGTATCGATTCAGCAAGAAACTGAAATTGAAGGTGATATTCAACAAACACCGATCCCATCAATTATCCCTGAAGAAGCCTCAGGGACTGCGGTGACTGACGGAGAATTAGCTGAACATCCTGCTTCTACAGACTCGGCAGCACCAGAAGAAGCACCGAACAAGGAATCTGAATCACACCCTACAGAAATGCATGCATCTAATGAGAGACCAACTGAGGCTACAATGTCAGAAGTGACATTCCCAGAGAGTAATGAATTGCCAGGACAAACTCAACTAGAGTTTGAGCCCAAGAAACAATCAACTGAAAAAGTTGCAGAAACCACATCAACTTTCAATGAACAAGAAATAACAATGAAACCTGTGATTTCTGATGAAGAGCATCCATCGGTTGCAACTGAAAGTTCAGATACTAACATAACATCGACCGAAAAAGTTCCTGAAGCGGAAGTAACGCATACTTCAGTCCCTGATCAACAACCGAATGGAGAGCCAGTGAGAACAACTGAAATATCCTCAGAAATTCCCACTACAGTGAGCAGCGACTCGCCGGCATCTCATGCTGGAGACAAACCCGTTAAATCACCAGAAGAACATACCATTGCTACTATGCCTGCTCAAGAGCAGACTTCAGGAATGCCGACAGAAAGTATAACAGTGCCAACAAAACTACCCGAGAGCCAAGAGGTCACTCAAGAACTCGAAACATCTACATTGCAAAGCGAATCCCCTGCTGCACCAACCACGGCTAATGAAGAATCACCCGTGAATAATGAGCAACCTCACGGAACTTCGGAACCCAGCGCTAGCACAGAACATGCCATCGCCAGTGAAGGTACAACAGCAGACGTTGAGCAACTAACAGAAAAGCCTGAAGGAGCCCAAGAAGGAAAACCAACAGAAGAAGAATTCCCATCGGCAGTAACCTCATCTTCAACATCTGCAATCGGAAAAGAAACGACACCCTTTATTTCAGCTGAAACAGAAACACCAATCGACAGCGAACGCATCATTACAGATGTACCTGTTTTAGAGCCATCAGAATCAACGACGAAATTACCTGTTAAAGGAGAAACCCCGGAAGTTACATCACCAGTATTTATAACTTCCACCGAACAACGACCCGAATCACCGATAGAGAGTTCAAATCAAACAGTTGAATCCACTGAACAATCTGTAGAGGTGAAACCTTCATCAACAGAAGGATCTGAAGATTCATCACCAACGACTTCTGGAGGATTCAAACCCCCAGGTATCCCAGGCGAAGGCAATTGTTTGATCGATGGCGAGTCCTTCACCAATAATTCAGAAATTCCACCTGTCAACCCTTGCCAAATTAGTTGCCATTGTGTGAGCAGCATAGTTCAATGCGAATTGGTGCAATGTCCACCACCACCTAGTCATCTTTCCAACTGTATGCCTATCCACATTAGCAGTGATACCTGTTGCCCGATGTATTCATGTGACGCCTTACCCACTGCAACTTTGGAAGCCGATAACCAAATGGCTGGACATCCAGTACCTGAAGATCAAGGTCAGGAACAAGAAACTGAAAAGCCCACAATTTCTGGAATGCCTGTGGAAGAATCTAAAGCACCTGAAACACCAACACAACAACCTGAAGAGCACACTACATCTCCAGTCAGCACAAAAGAATCAAGTTCCATACCATCCACCGAAAGTTCAACCACATCGAAACCAGACACTAGTATCGCGGTGGAACAGCCATCGCATGTCACTCCGGAAATAATCACTGAAACCAATGAATACCCGGAAACTCCCGAAGTTGTAACGAAAGGAGCCACGTCGGAAATTGAAATCTCTTCCACGTCACCATCAGTGGAAGGTGTTGAAATCACCGAAGCTAGTGAACCAGCTAAAGACCAAACTGCTCCGTCAGTTGATAACCGGGTGGGTGATGCCGGCGGTGCCACTAGTGTGCCTGAGCACGAAACACCCACAGAGGCTAAGCCGACGACTGTTTCGCAAGTTTCTGAGAATGAAGCTGAGGTGGTGATGACAGTAACTCCTGGACAAGATTCCATCACACCTGAAGAAGCCCAAACTGAAAGCGGAATGATAAGCACAGAAGGAATCAAAGAGCCGACTACGTCAGTTGACGTTCAAGAAACAATGAGCAGCGCTGCAGATGGACCATCTGAGGTTGAACCATCAACTGAATCATCGGTGATTCCAACAACTGCTGAACCAAAACCGGTGGAGAGCGAAGAAGAAACGTCAATCGCTGTTGGAAGCCCTACTCCTGAGAAAGAAACTGTAGAGAAGTCTTCAGAACAATCTCATGAACAAACTCCGTCATTGGAACATTCTAATGAAGTGACACAAATGTCACCAATAGAAAAATTGCCCACCGAACCCGCAGTTGAGGAACAAACCGGGGCACCTCCATCAGAACCTGAAGTGACAAAGTCCGAGAGCGCAGCATCACCAACAGTGACTGAGCCAACTACTGCACCAATAGTACCTGAGGTAGAAACAATGACTTCAACTCATGAAGAATCTGAGAATGAACCAACCGAAGGAACACCAGCAGTTAGTGACACTGAAATACCATCTGTAACTGAAGAACACAAACAAATCTCTCAAGAGTCATCAGAAACTCCCCAAACTCAAATGACACCACAGAAAATCGACTTCACACCTGAAAATGAAAGTGCAACAGCAATATCTGATGCACATCCAACTGTGGGTGAGCAATACACGACTGCTATAATTTCTGAAGGCACCACCCAGCCCTCTCTACCTTCTGAAGAACCTGGAAAAATGACTGAAGCACCTGAATTGTCGGAAGGTCCAACCGAGCCTGCAATTGTTGCAGAAACTTCGACGTCGGTTGAACCCACTCTTTCAACTGAATCATCATCCCAACCTTCAATCGAACAATCATCATCGCCAATCATTCCAGAAACGCCAGGACACCCTGTCGTGACTGAAACAAGTGAGGCCGAAATTACTGAGCCCGTCGCGACTGAGTTCCCCAATATCCCAAGTCACGAGTCTGAAATGCCAACTTCTGCACACGTCCCTGTGACCGAGTCTAAAATTGAAGTGACGGAAACGCCGGCAATGGATACAAGTAAACCAGAAGAGGAGCATGAAACTGCCACATCTATTCCGGTTTCAGCGCAAACTGAAAAAGTGTCTGAAGAACCGGCACTAACAACATTATCGGCAGCGACGGCAACCGAGGCTGAAACGACTGAATCGCAATCCGATAAAGATGAGACTGAAAAACCTTTAGAAGTCACGAGCGCAACGTCTGTCGAAACCGATCTTCCTACCAAACTTTCACCCACACAAGGATATGAAGAAGGTGCTGAGGGTATTAAGACTGGCACTAAGCCATCGGATCTAGAAACGCCAGTGACAGAAATTATCGCAACTGAAAAAGCTTCTGAGGCACTTCCAGCTAGCGGAGAGTCCGCGGAATCATTACCTCCCTCAACCGAAAAGACTTCATCGCAAGATGTCAATATTCCAGTTATTACTGAGAAACCTGAAGGAGAAACTATATCTCCAGTCGATGAAGCATTGTCCAGTTCCACTAGTCATGATACAACCCCTACAACGGAAACTCCATCGGGAGAACAGCCGTTATCATCAGAAACACCTGCCGAGGCTTTCACTAAAATCCCTCACGAAAAAGAATCAACAGAATTCGCTGGAGATATCACAAAAACGTCTGAAGTACCGTTGACACCGACAGAGATTCCCGTAATTATACCCGTAGACGAGATGGAACCAACCATAGTACCAGCGAAAGCAGACTCAGAAGTAGAAACTGAAATTAAGACAGCCGAAACTCCTAAACCTATAATCGAAGGAGCAACATCTGAACTCCCTCAAGAAGCGGAACCAGTTGAAACTTCTTCGCTGCCCGAGCATACACCGTCGACTACTGCACCCGTCGTCCCTGAACTATCCACCCAATCGGAAGACGTTTCACCTACAACAATTACAGTCACAGACGACAAATCAACAGGAATCACTGAAGAACAGCCCATAAAACCCGAGGAAACGCCTGTCACGCAATCACAAGCCACAGAAGCTACGACGCTCCTAACTCTCGACGAAAGCACTTCTCAAGCACCGATAGAATCGTCCAGTGAATCGACACAAGCTTCAACAGTACCTGTTAATCCGGAAGAAACTCCAGTCACCGAATCGAAGCCCACAGAAGAGGCCGATCAAACAACCCCTGAAGTTCATGCTGTCGAACCAGTTGAAGTAACCAGCACTCCACCGTCATCAGAACCTACCGAAGAGATTCAAGACAATCAAGTCCCCGAATCGCCAATGACGCCTGAACAGCACACAGATACTGTGGGTCAACAAACAATTAGTCCAATTGAACCCGAAGTTGTTCAAGAGCATGTGACAGAGTCAGACAAAAATATAACTAGTCCACACCACACATACGTTCCTCCAAGTTCAACCGAATCACCAACAGGCGGTGAGTATCCCGAACAGTCTGTATCTGGTGAAGATAATCCCCACTTCCCGGTCCATGGTGGAACCCAACTGAACGCTGATGAAGATTACGAAGAGGATGATCAGGCAGTTTACGGACCCGGCACTTGTCGCTACGGTGGCAAGGTTTACGTATCAGCCCAACAGATCCCAAGAGACGATCCATGTGATTTTTGCTTCTGCTTCCGCAGCGATATCATTTGTTTACAACAGAGTTGCCCACCACCAATACCTGGATGTCACGAAGAACCAATCGGTGGATTCTGTTGTCCACGATATGAATGTCCGGTTTCGATGGCCACATCGCTCAACATAACAACGACAACAACTACCACTACTACCACGTTGCCACCGCACTTCCTTTCGCACGCGTATAAGGGCGCAACGAGACGTAGTGGATGCCAAATTAGAGGTCAAGCATACAAAGTAGGTGAAGTTATCCAATCAGCTTCAGGACCTTGTCTGCATTGCACGTAAGTTTAAATGAATTCCGTTTTCTTAGTATTTTCAAAAACAAAAACTATTGTTGCGTGAATTCAAGTTAATTTCGTTTTTATCTACAATTACAGTTGTGGAGGTGACGGAAATATGAAATGTGAACCGCGAGTTTGCAGCCCAGAACCAATGATAAGACAAATGATCGCTGCCGCCACTGCCAAACGAAGGAGATGAGCCATTTCATCCACTCCCAACGTCACATTTTTACAGACGTTACATGATTTCAATCAAGCGAGAAAACGAATGGAGATAGAATGAAACGAAAAAAAAATGGTTATGTGACATTGCTAAACAGGCGAAAGAAATGCAACTATGAACGGAATCAGTCGACGGGCAGTGTTGTATAAAAGTGAATTTAAACAAAATATTCTAAATGGTATTTCTAATTGTGCGTCGCGGAACACAGACAATAATTTATGTGGTCAGCGAGATTACGAACTGAGTGGCCAAAACCGTAACCGTTAATATTATATATAAATATATAAATATATATACATATTATGCTATGATTAAACAGAAGGGAGAAAAAACATAACAAAAGCGAACAAGAAATGAGAAACTCATTCGCACAATATATAGAAATTAGATATTAAGACGCGCGTTCGTGGTGCCAAAACGACGATAAATAAACGATGGCGGAGATGAGGTTAATTATTTCCCATACCTTGCCTGTACGAGGGTAAAATTGAAAGGAAAAAAACCGAATAGAGGATTTGTGACTGTGCCTATGTTGGCGTATATGCCAAAGGCACTGCCTCCACTCAAGAACATAAAAATTAAAATATACAAGGAAATTCTCATATGATTTTGTGTGAATGCAGACAAAGCACACAACTGAGAACATCACTTTGGGCATATCAGTGCACATTGCCAATGTCCTCATCTGAAAATGGGCACAGCGTAATCATATATGAATGAAAATTGAATGTGAAGTGGAAAAAATTCAAAAATTAATGATAATCCAAGTAAAAGGGTATACTAATTGATTATTAAACTCACGAAAAATGAACAATATTAGTTTGGTGATTGGAAATAAAATTGAATTGTTTGTTTTTTTAGATAAGCGTAGTAGGGCCACAACCTGTGCCAGATTCGAAGGTTTTGTTCTTCACTGTATTCATTTATCTGTCAATGCAAGATTGAGTGTCTTTCTCCCAAAATTTCTGTTAATTTTCTTATTCTGTAGCAATTAACGGTAATTTATTATGAATGAAGGATTCTCGAAGCAATTGAAAATAGAAATAAATGAGCATCTAGCACAAGTCGTGGCCCCAAAATCAATTGTTTGATTTGTCACCGTGATTGCAAATCGAACAGAAAGGTAAAATAAAACCAGGAAAAAAATGCGAAAACAAAGAAAAATAACTAAAAAAAGTGATTAATCAATAAATTACTCGGTAAAGTCGCACGAGAGAAAAAAAAGATGTGAATGCGTGGGCGAAAACAATGAATGAGAAGAAATAATTGAGGGAGAGAAGTGTGGGTGAGATAAACGCGCGACTCAAAGCTCAAATTGCGGCTCGCACGGAGGACCGACGATAACTGAAATGCGATACGCTTCTCCGGCGAGCTGGCGTCATTATATATATAAATATTATAAATAAAAATATATACGATTTTTACGATTCTTTATACCATTGTAATCTCAATTGATATTTAGACGATTAAGGAGTGACATATACCTTTTAAAACGAGATTAAGCGAGATAAGGCCGGAGTGAATGCGAGTGAGAGTCGGAAGCAGCAAAGAAATAGCAGATGAATTTTTTGTTTTTTTACATTGCCAACTTTCTACGAAATTTCTCATCTTTGTGAATTTTTACTCGCATGATGATAATTTTCTATCATTATTTCTTATCATAATTGATTAATAATATTATTATTATTATTATTATTATTATTATTATCACCGCAAGAGACAATCGAGTTGCTCAGTCGTCAGTGTAATTAGCGGGGAAAAAAAAGAATAACAATACAATTCATCGAATGAGCATTTCGTCTACTCACAAACCCTACACTGCAATTGAATTTTGTCAGATATGTGCAAAAGTTGGAAGAAAATAAAGAAATTAATTACGTTCAAAAGATCTTTCGTTATCATCATTCAAACAATTTTATTCAATATATAATCTGTACATCGAAAATAATTTTAAAGTCTTAATCTTTTCACTCTGCGATTTTAATTTTTTTATCTTTTCGTTCTTGTTTGCGTTTTTCTTTTTCTTCAGTCTCGTGTAATCGCCTCTTCTTGCGTAAGAGCCAAATTTCTTTGGCCCTATCCTCACGACCTCTCATCATGCTCTTGTACAAATTCCTATGTTTCTTTTTGATCATTTTTTCACGTAATCTGTATTCTTGCTTCTCTTGTTTTTCTTTTGCCCACGGATCTTCTTTAGTTATTTCACCAGCCTTCACCTTCATTGCATGTTTCTTCTTCAATCGCGTTTTTTCTTTATCTGCCTCGTCATTTTGTGCAGTGTTCTTCTTATTTTTCTGGCTCACCACTTTCGCCACATTCCCATCCTCTTCACTCTCCTCATCGTCATCTTCGTCGGAAGCCTCAATTATTTCCTCGTCACTACCATCTTCTTTTTCTTCATTCTTTGCTTCTCCATCATCATCATCGTCATCATTATTATCTTCGTCTTCATCCGCAGATTCTTCAACCTCACCAAGATCATTCACCTTATATGAAGGGTCGACGAGTGCCCGTTCCTCTGGTGGCATATAAACTTGATCAAGCTGATTATTGAATGGTGACAAATGTGGTGGTAAAACCGCACCCATTAAATATTGTTCAACTGGCAATAAATTTCGTGCGTTAACCGAATCGAAAACCCATTGCGGTTGCACATAATATCTTGAGATATATTGTTTTGTCATGCTGGGTCTATCAACAATATGATGAGTTATTGATTCGTCATTCTCATCAAATGTAGCACCAACGAATGACAATTTGTCCCACGATACTTCACCACCGAAACAACGAATAATAAAAACAAGAGGTTCACGTGGTACTTCTCTATTGATAAAGAACTTCTTTCCCACAAAAAGTGTCTTCAATCTTTTGATATTTTCTGCTTCCGCACGTAACTCTTCCAATTTATCTTGATCTGCTTCATTTGTAAATTCATCCAAAGTCATCTCTTCATCGTCAACGTCTTTTTGCGCTGACGGGTCCAAACTGATCAAGGGAACATTCAATGCACTTATTCTTTCCGAAACATAAATTTCCTCGTCAACAAGAGCTTTTTCATCATTGCCCATGCTATTGAATTTTGGTGGATAAAATAAATTCAATGAATGGTAAAGCCGGAAATTGACAAAACCCAACATGATTATATAAAATTCAACAAATGTGGACATCACACGAAAGTCAACTTCTAGTTTAGATTGTGGCTCGAATGAAAAATGATGTGGCACAATCCACGTAATCAATTGTCCTTTAATTTCGGCCTGATAGTAATATCCTTTTATCGAAATGAAAACTTTTCGTAGCGCCTTGGCTGCAATAACTGCATGTAGAAATTCAACTGTTAATCTTTTACACAACATAGATTGGTCACGGGGTATATGTGACATAGATGGAAATGTTGAGAATAAGAAACACAATGTCAAACAATCGTCAAGATCTCTCAAGGCATCAATGAATGTTGGATATCGTTCTTTGACAATATGATCCAACTTCAAGGTGGGATGATTACTTAGATAACGTCTCATTGCTGCGAAATCTTTCATTGCTTTCGCCCTGCTCACTTTTTTTGTGAATATCTTGTAATCGCGAAGTTTCCATATTATTGGTTCATGCATCAAAAACTGTATATCTTTGATGTGATACAACGTTTTGATGCCAGCCTTGCCTTTCTGTGCACGTTTACGATTGCGTGGTTCACGTGGATATATACCTTTCAAAATGCATAATTTACGGAACTCATTCAGTGACAATTGGAGCTTTTTCAATGCTGCTTTACGCGTGAGAAATTGGGCTCCCTCACCAACTTGATACTGAAAATCGAAACAATCAAATGAATAAATGGTAAAACATATGATTATAGCGTCACTTAACCTCAAAATAACCAATCAATGTCAACATGCTTATTGAAACCGACAATTAATAAATGAATGGTAGAAATATATAATCATAGCATTATTTAAGTTCAAAATGAACATTAAATATGAATATATTCATCATATCAACAATTAAATAAGATTTACTTTACCTTCTTCTTTCCTATGACTACCATTTTCAATCCTGCCTATGATATAATTTGGATGAACAATGCGGCACGCTTGGCAGACACCATACTTTTTCTTCGCGTAATCATGATGTGATTGGTGAAGCATCAGTAACGCTGATTGGTTGAACACAATACAGCAGTATACAATTATGAATATATGTATGCGATGCGCAAAGCTGCATATAAAATCTATAAAATCTTACACAGGTGGCGTCATGTGCATATTCATCCGCAAAATTTTGCACGAAATTTGACTGCACAAATTCAATTCACGCGTTAAGTATACAAAACGAGGAAAAGAAAAAAATTGTGAAGGACTTTACAGTCTTACATCATGCATTTATTGTTTTATAAATTGATGTGACTTTTCGCTTTTATATGAAGAAAACATTTCTCTACTTTTTTCTTCATTGATTTGTAGTATGTAGATATTTATACGTATTCTGTCAAGTCAACTGTAAACTAATTAATCTCTCAAACATCCTGTAAAAATGGCCATGACGTCGATCGTTGGTGTTCCTACCAACTTGACTTGCCATAAATATTAAACTTCATGAATTGAAAATACAGAATCCAATGACAAGTTCAAATTGCGGAGTGAGAAATGTAAATCAGCCTTAACAATATGAGTCAAATGTACCGACTGAGCGTGCACATTATCCGCCACTCAGATATTTTTTAAACTGTCGAAGGTGAAAAATAATAACAATTTGAGGTTATGAATGACGTCATAACTCTAATAATCATCTACTCTTCCGAAAGTAAACAATACGCGTAATGAAATTATAGAAAAACATAAAAATGTGGGCGCTGAAGGCCAATAGTGGTAAAAAAATAATATTAGATCAAGATGTCATAACAACTGTTGGACGACGAAACGCAATGATAATACTAGAAAATGATAATTCGATAAGTAAACTTCATGCAAAAATAACTGTCCTCAAAACTGATGATGAAGACTTCAGAAATGAATTGGTATGCACGATTATGGATGCAGGATCAAAATATGGATCATTTATTATCGAAAAAAATAATGAATTGACTCGAATAACGGCTGAAGGATATCCTTGCAAACCAATGGATAGAGTAAGATTTGGCCTGCAACAACACGAATTCACACTTTTGTACACACCTTCTTACAAATATTTGTCACTCGTATCGAGAATATATAACGAAGAGAAGAAAGAACTGTCCAGGGTATTGGAAATAGTTAACGGGGCTTTATCTGACGAGTGGAATCCACAATGCACTCATGTAACATGTCCTACGGTGAAATTGACCGAAAAAGTTGCATGTGCACTCGTGGCTGGTCTCTACATTGTCACGAAAGAATATTGGTATGCTATGATGGAAGCGCTTGATAAGGAACAAAATCAACCTTTACCCAGCCCCGCAGACTTCACCCCAAAAATTGACAGTTCAATATTAGTTACGGACAAAATGTCATTATTGCCAAACCCAGCGAGAAAATTACTATTCAATGAAAAAATATTCATATTCTTTATTGAAGATCAAAAGAAAGTATTTTCGCGAATGATTGAATTGGCTGGAGGTAAAACAATAATATACGATGAAACTTGGAAGCCACAAGATTGTTGCCAAAGTAATGTAATTGTAGTGCAGTTTATGGATTCAACTCAATCATCACAGGCACCTAGCTATCAGTATCGTTCTGTTTGCCTCCGTTTGTCGCAAGAAAAACTCCGTAGCATTCCTGAATCGGAAATTCCATTAGCAATATTATATTGTTCGACAGAACAGTATTGCAATCCACAATTTTGTTATGATAAGTTGTTGAAACCCAGTGAAAGAAATGCAGTGATAGAAAATTCGGGCGAAACTCTTGCACCAGAGACACAAGAACCAGAATTCAAACGTCCGAAAAAAAGTCATGGGAATCAAGTTATTCCCGAATCTGTTCCTGTTGATTCACAAATAAGTTCACAGATGCAATCCCAATTGTCACTGAAAACTCGTAATCAGAGTACATTTAAACCAAAAATATCAACGATCAATAGGAATAGGCAGAATGTTATTATCCCAGAAACTGCGTCAATGGGCACGGAAATAAGTTCGCAATTGCGATCTCAAAAGTTGAAAACACTGAATCATACTACATCTACAACAAGCGAACCGAAGATTGATATGCAGAATGTTATACCTGAGACTCCGTCGGAGGATACACAAACAAGGTCACAAACGCAATCTCAAATGTCATCACATGCAGCTTCACGAAATTCGGTAGCATCACAGAAGCAACCATTGAACAATGGCAAAAAAAACGGTGCAAAACCTCGTGTAAGGGAAACGGAAACGGTGGTTCCACCATTATTTTCGCAGAGATTAAGGCATAATGAACAAAATTCGAATGGAGATGGGTTGAAAATATCTCAGCGCAAGCATTTGAACGACTTGATCGATAATGATGATGACTCAGATGTCGAATCACCAGAAAAAACACAACGTCGTGGCATTAAATGTTCCTCCCCCACAACCAAGAAGAAACGTCCAATGGAAGTAGTTTCTCCAGTTCTTCCAGATAATGATACAACGAAAAATCAAAAGACCTTAACGAAAAAACGAAAATTGAATCGCATGAATAATGCTAATGTTGTTGAACCTTCAGTTAATGAAAGAGTCGAGCCAACCTCAAGAGAAAATTCTCTTGTTGGAAGTAATGGACATTTTGCAGAATCAACCGTTGGTCCTTCCGACCTTGGTAGAAATGCCAGAAGTTTGCCTCATTATTTTTCACGAAATAGACTCGATAAACCGAAATGTATTATTCCTAAAAGATTATCGATGAGCGATATGTATGAGTGGAAACCAAATAGACAGTCATGAAGTAATTACTGAAATCTACTATTTTTTGTGAAGGTCAGAGCAAAACTTATTTTTCATGTGATCGTTATTATTCCATCAAATGATTTCGTATAAAATTTTTCAATGAATAAATAACTATTATGATAATTCTGCTTTGAAATAATCATTGGATATTCATTCGTTAGAGCTATCTGAATTTAGGTTTCATTCATTTCGTTTTTTTAGTGCTAGGAATTCAAAAATATTTGTTTAGGTAATGTCATACCAATATTTATTGGAAGTATTAAATATATCATAATAAGCCATACCATTGTCGCTGAAATTATCTTATGATATCAATCGGTGTAGATCTTGTAGTCTCATTTTAACATCACTTGATTCCATAGTGCAGTCCAGGGTTTCTGCCAGTTTCTACACGAATACATATTAATTACACGATTCATCAAGAAGGGAAACATAACTTCTGTCTTGGTTTTTAATATAAGTTTGATGCTCTCGAGCGGATCATCAACCCGCGTAAGATATCCATGAGCATCTCATTCATCCTAAATTTCTCACAGTTGACACATTGATTCATAATCAGTCTACTTCTGTAAGAAGTTGTGAAAACTATCTGTTATAATAGGCTCACTTTTTTGGATTATAATTGCGGCTGATAGGCGAAATAACCGGAAATAGCTGCAAATTCAAAAATATTTGGTGGGTGTTACGAATTCGCCCACCACAAACCTTGCGGAATAATTCAAATAGTTCTGAAAATTATTCCCATCGGGTGACGTTAAAGAAAGAATTGCGCTGATGCTAAAATGAAGAGGCGGCACATCTATTCCATAAATCAAACTGATTAACCTCCATAAAAACAATTACATATCAAAATTAATATTTAAATTTCGCCTTTTTTCAAGCACATACCTGTTAAAATTTAGCGACTCCTACTCATTCGAAAACTAATCGCAATATTCAAAAAATTCACTGAAGTTGATTTCCATTTGAACATGAATTTATTGCTATGATAGCCATTGCATAGACCATAATGTATCCAATCTTCCAATGAACGCCATTTTCCTCACAAGGACCATGAAAATAATTTCATATCAATTGACAAAATATTTTGCTCTGCAACAATACTTCAAAATTGTCGAGAACATTATGGATTCATACAAATCCGCTATAGGCGGGCAAAGACGCCACACCACGTCGGCAATCCGAATCACGACGATGCTGAAATTCGTCGAAAGGCGTCGCATATATATATATATGTATATATTGCACTGAATCACACTATTATCGTTGTGTATAGTTTACGACTGGCTATGTGAAAATCAGTCGACGATCGGCATCATTCAACAGTCGAATATTCTTCATATATAAATCCCTTTGCATTTTCATATTAGTCAAACTATCTTTTTTATATATGAATAAATGAAAATATTGAAGTCATATTGAATTGTCATTGAGCGTAAAATATAATCGTAGCTCTTTATTTCGGAGTAACTCCGAATCTTTTTTGGGGCCATTGCCAGTTAGGTATGGCTGATGTTAGTCTGGACGACATAATAAAAAAGAAAACGCCAACAGTAAATACAATCATGAAGGGTAGAGGCGGGTAAGTCATATTCAATAGCATTGTTGATATTTTCTACGTCAAGCTTTATACAAAATAACGTTTTACAATTTTTATTAATCCACCGATCTACTTTTCATCACATCTCAGCAGCCATTGAAAGATAAAACATTTTTACAGTGGAATTACGAAAACTTCACAGTTTCATTGAGATGGTTAATTTGTTTCCTTCCTTCGCAGAATTCGGAAAGGAGCATCACGTGGTGGAGTACGTCCAAATGTATCACCAAGAGGTAGAGGAAATGCAATAATAACAGATGCACGATTCAAAATAATACAGAAAAATCGTGCTAAACTTACTGACGCTAGGGATAAATTAGCACAAATTGCAAAACAAAGTGATGCAAGACTGAAACTCGATAAATTACGTGCATCAAATGTTAAGAAGCCAATTGCACCAATTTCGGGTATTTCAAGAAAAACTGGTAGAAATGGTAGAATATTACTTACAACAAATAAAATTCCACCATTAATTACCACACGCGCACCACCAACTCCTAATTATGGTGCACCGCCGCCTACTAGAACAGTTGGATTTCGACCACCGATGTCCGAGCCACAGCATTATATTATGGATGATATGATGATGAATTACAATAATGAATCATATATCAATGATGCACCGCCGTTAAGACGTACAGTTAGCAATGAATATGCACCAACACCGCCGCCACCACCACCAGTATTTGGTATGAAAACACCAACTAATTATAATTGGGTAAAACAATCGAACAATAATGTGTCGAGAAATATGCCTATTCGAAAAGCTAATCTTGATCGACCTCGTGATTTTAAAGTTATTGCACGTGCACCATTATCACAAAAAATTGAGCCATCTTACAGAGACGATTGGTCATTTGGTTCAAAGTCACGTACAATTGTTACTGACGAGCACGATGATAGATATTACGAAACGCGAGTTCTACGTGAAGTTGGGGTTAAAGCACGATTAGATTCCGGATTAAATAAACCGAGGACAATGGGTATTATGTCAAGACCAAAAACTAGCTCATCTGCGCCATCATCCGCCACATCATCACAGCCTACCGGATATAGGATTGTCGTTTCAAACTTACAAGCAAATGTTACACAGGAGGACATCAAAGAGCTATTTGAAGATGTTGGTGAGCTACTTGTATCGAGATTAGTTAGGCCCGGGACTGCTGAAGTGATTTATAAAACTCTCAAAGATGCGACGAAAGCTGTTGAAACTTATCATAATCGACAGCTTGATGGCCATCCAATGAAGTGTCTATTAGTTAATCCACGACCGAAAAATAATCCCACAGCTCCGGCCGTGAGGCCGCTTTCAGAGTAAGTATCTTTATTTATAGATTCAATTCTATTTGTGAGGGAACAGCTCGATGTTCTCTCGAATTATGTTCATTTTCCTCTATTCTCCCATTTTATTTCAATATCCATATTGATTTCATGATCTCGTCTTCCAGATCAAAAAGAGCAGCAAGTACTAGCTATGTGCAACCAAGTTTGGGTGCAGTGCATCGCGCACTTTTCGATGACTGCCACAATTGATCGATTAATTAATTGATTGATTGTAAATATATGAGTGAGTCTATTCATATATTAATATTTCCATCTCGTGATGATGCATGAATATGAAAAAAAAAAAAAAAAAACAAACAAACAAAATGAAGAGGATATAAATTGTAAACAATATCTCGTTCCGTAAATACCAACAAAGGCGAAACATGTACTTTGCTAATCACCAATAAAATGGGGGAACAATCAACAACACAATCAAGTTTATTTATTTTTTTATGTGTAATGATAGAATTTATTTACTCGTACAAGATGGATCACAATGTGGTTTATATCCTTGTCTACACTGAAAATACAAAAGCTATAAACATACCTCAGTATCATTCTGCATTCTAAATCGACGTGTGGTACACATGAAGAAATGTGTCCACAATCGGAGGAAAAAAGAAAGAGATATTTGATAGTTCATTACGTTACTACGAAGAAAAATTGTTAGTGCGTGAGAAGCAATACCAATTTTATATATATGTCTATATTTTGAATTGTCAATTCGGATGTATTTTATTTTAATTTTCATTAAATGGCACATGAATAATCAATTTTTTTTTTCTTCTGAAAAGAAGATAAGAGATTTTCTGCAGATTCCTGCGTGTAGACAATTTCTCATAGATAACGCGCGTTACCAGCAATGAACAAATAGTATTCATACTCGAATGAATCGAAGGATCGATAAACAACAGAAAAATGGAAGAGAACGAATAATAACAAGCGCGATTTAAAAAGAACAAAAATATACAATATACATAAAGAAATAAAAGGTACACAAGTAATGATAAAGTATCGGTGCAATGTCACTCAATCTGTCTCTCTCGGAGCACTCAATCAATTATAATAATATTTAATTAGTTAGTCAATAAAGTTACTCATTAATTTAATGATTTATATGTACAAAAAAGGATTTCGCCCGAATAGAGGCCGAGATACCAATACTGAAATGTGAAAACAAGAAATAATTTAATTAATTTACAACCTACAACTCTTTTTTCCTCCTTTTTCAAAGTAATATAATCCGGTCATTTTTCTATGATTATTTCATCTCTCTATTCATCACAATTGCCCGAGTCAACTACATTTACTCAGACAATAAAATGTCATTTACTTGGTCATCTACTTGGAATTCTACGTTCAAAAAATAAAATTTCATTGCTTTTTTCTGCCGATTACCTACATTTCAATTTGATCAATAAATTGAAATATTCAGAAACGACGTGAATTATTGGCTTTGGATTTATTTGGCATGCGAAGTGCTTCCGCATATGACATTTCAAGTCGCCTCAAACGTGCAACCTCTTCAGATGCACTGCTTGGTTTATATTCCAAGGTTGAACTGTGCTGATCATTGTTACGTGGTTGAAATGAACTATACCGATGACTCTTGGGTGACTCTTTGTTTCGACTTGAAAAAATATGAATTGTATTGCCATTCCATGTATTACCATCTTGTTCAGCAGCGGTCAATGGCCTAAATTTGTTCCTCCTACCGCCGCTACTTGATTTCGCTTGTAAAATCCTTGGATTTGGAGTTGGAACAACATCAGGTGTCGTTGCACGATCATTGTACGTCAATTTTTTCAGAGTATTTTTCTTCGCAGTATTCTTCTTACGCACTTGAACTGATAAATATTCCAATTGATGGCGTCTGTGTGGGTATCTGGATGGTTGAGGGTGTGGAGGTGTATTATCGCCCTTTCCATTAGTATTTTCAGATTTTTCATCGCCATTCTTCTCAGGCGTTGGTGTATGAACTCTGATGACTGGTTCCGACACTACTGATGATATTATCGATGACAGAACGCTCTGATTATCGTCAGTACAATCGCCTGACTGTTCATCTTGTTCCATCGTCGCCATCGGTGCTGTCACTGTGTTGTCTAATAAAGGCAATTTTTCGCCCTCATCTTTTGCTTCGGCAGCACGTTTTAGGACACCAAAAATTTCACTGAAAAGTTGTCGATATTCTGGAGTCTTACGGAAACGACTTTCAAACGGACTGTTGTCATCATAAATACTAAATTTGCAATCTTCGCCATCGGCAATTGAACACAATAATGAGCCTGGTCTACCAGCGTCTGTTTGAGTGGCTTTGTTGCTTGTCTCATCAGCAAAGCCTGATGATGAAGTTTCTGCTTCGGAAAAGTCCGTAGGTGTACCAGAGAATGGTTTTTTTGCATGTACTCTGTCACGGAAATTCCCATTTGTCTTTCCATTCTCTTGATTAATTTCATGTTCACTAGGTGGATTATGGAAGCTATTGAAATCACCAGACATCTCAAGCTCCTCTTGGAGTGATATACACGGTGTTGGTACACTCGCTTTTCGCCGTACTGTTGGATGTCGCTGTACTTCTAACAAAGCTTCATATTTTTCAACAAGAACTCTGTACGGATTGGCATCAACTTCGCTTACATCCTTATGTTCATTCTGTGTGTCCTGTGGACAGCAGAATTCAGATTATTATCATGAATATCATGGTTTCACAAATGTTATTATCATGTTTTTCAATATTTTTAAACGCGATATCAGGAAGGTGTTCACAAATTGAGAAAATTGCAAACGCCAGATTTATAGGAAATCAAATAAAAATACACTCATTTTTTGTTTGGTCCCTTTTTTTTTATTAATTTTCTTTTTCTTCGTAGAAATTTTTTTTTATTCAAAATCATATAAATCTGGCACATATACAAAACTTTGTACATAGTAAAAAAGAAGATGATATAAAAAACGACTAGATATAATAATCTACATATAATCACACTATGAAGAGATGAAGAGAGAAAATTCAAAATGTTAATTGCGATGAAATAAACATTGATGAGAAAAAATTTTTTATTAATGTTCAGCAGAACGAAATAAGAAAAATGAGTCTTATTTATAATCTGGTTGAGACCAGATTAATTTGTCAGCTTTGCATGCTCTATCACAAAAAAAGTATACGTGTTCATAAAATTAATTGACGCTTAATAATTTTCACAATGTTTGATCGTGTATCTTGATATTTACATCTTTGTCAAATTATACGGTCCAAAAATATTTAAAAATAGATTGTCGAAATATTGTCATGTTCGCCCACTAATACTTATAATAATAATGACAATAAAGAAGAGAATTACAATAATAATGAATTCACAGCAAGCAGTCTTTGTATAAAAATCGGATACTTTTTTGCATTTATATCACGCATTTGCAATCCCACATTTCACTTATCGTAGATATCTCACTAAATTCTTTATTCATAATTGAATCTAACAAAGCGAAGAATAAAGTCAATAATGAATGAAAGCGCGTGCAATAATTATTATGAGTCGGGGGTGAAAGATAAAAATTAGGAGTTAATATAAAGCGAGAAAAATAAAGTAAAAATGAAAAAGAAATATACAAAAAAAAAAATGAAAAAAACGGGAGCATTCGAAACTCAGAAGGCTAAAATATTTTCTTGTAAATTCCTGATATTAAAAGATTCCTAAGCAAAAATTTTGGCATGACTAATACTTTTGATATCAATGGCAGAAGATATTCATAGTGGATATAAATTAATGTTGGTAAAAAAATATGAAATATCGATGGGACATTCCATATAATCAATAATATATCCCAGATGCGTCTGAATAAAGATTTATGCTCATTAATGGTTTTGAATTCCCTACAGATTGCAGTAACTGTATCCTAAAGAGGAAATGAAAAACAATTGAATAATTATTTGGAAAAATAAAGCTTGGAGAATATAACAAACAAACAAGTTATATCTACATCCGCCATATCCCACATTTAGAACTAATATTTTTTTCATCTTTTTATCTATCAAAAACTAAATTATCCTCAACCAGTAACAAAATTCTAATGTGACATTGGCAATGAACACAGTAGTTAAGCATGGCATTTGAAATAGCTGCAAATGATGATGATGATGTTTGTCATGCAGCAGTGCCCAAATGTTTGTTGTAAAAAAATAGTGCATCAGCGACATATCAGTGTGTGGTGATATGCTTACCTGCACTATTGATTCTGGTTCCCGATGGCTGTCATTCAAATATGATTCAGCTAAGCTCATGTCATCATCTTCTTCAGCGTCCAACATTATAGAGAGTTCGTCATGAGGACGAGTATCGCAGCTGCGCAAACATCGGCCACAAAGTTTGCCCTGTCTGTAATAATCATGAAAGAAAAAAAAAAAAAAAAGAATGAATATCATATGTAAATACATTTATTAAATTTTAATAATTGATAATTAAAATAGTTGGTATAATTTCAAACATACCGAACTTCCTCGAGTGTGTTAATTTCGTCTTGGAGATTATTCATATCCTGGGCTTTGTTGCGCCAATCAGTCAGTTGCTCTTCCAGTCCACGATTTTCTTTTAGAATTGTCTCAAGTTGTTCACGCAATTCTGCGACTTTTTTTTGTTCCCGCGCTCTTTGACTTCGTGTCTCTTGCAACTGTCTCAGCAAATCTGTCACTTCTTCCTCGGTTGTATTTGTCGTACGTATACCATTAGTTGTCGGTGATGACATGGATGGACTTTTTGCAGCGTTCTAATGTGAAGCACAGAAATATTTTGTTCAAAATGAATTGTGAATATGAATAAATACGAATTAGCACATTTTTTCGCCATAATTCACCTGGATTATGCTGCCATCTTGCGAAATCGCAGCCTTCCACGTTTTCGACAATAATGGCTCGCCATTAAGCTGAATATTCGATGGCTGTTGCTGTTGTTGCTGATGTAGGCGCACATAATTTTCATGTTGATTCTTCAATTCTTCAATTTTTTTCTGTAGCTCTTCACATTTTGCCTCAAGATTTTCGATTGTCAGTGTTTGACTAAATTAATTGAAACAAAAAAAAAGTCAATAAATCATTTAATTCTTCATCGTCATAAAAGAAAAAAGTATCGGTGATTCAACTACTATTTTCCCAGTTGATTCGAAGATAAATCTTATGCTGAATTTTAATGTGAACTCTAAGACTTTACCCTGTATTTAAAAAACTTCCAATCCGATTGTATTATACCCATAAATTATGATGCATAAAATGTTTGTCCAGACTATGACTTCTTTTTTATGACTTTTGAAAACAATCAAGAAGAGTTGACCGTAAAAGAAAGGAATTATCAAATATTCGTAATGAATAATTTATGGTAAACATTCCCTCAATGACAATAGAATAGAAAAATACAAGAAAAATAAAAGTAAATTTATAAATTACCTTTTGATAAGTTTTTTGCTTGCAGTATTGTCAACGACGAGTCTATGATTGGCACGTTCCAAATCCTGAATGCTCACTTCCAATTGTTCATATACCTTCAATCTGGAGTCCGTTACTTCTCTTAGTGCAGCATTTTGTTTTTTCAGATACTGCAACATCGAAATAAAGAACATTGAAATTAAAAAAAAACAATTTAATGAAGGGTGGAAGAATGATAATGATGAGAATCGCGGAAGCAACGATGATTGAAGGGGAGAGCTATCACTTCAATTGTGCCATTCTGTAACTCGTCTGTAATTAATTTAATTTCCTGAATGAAAGTTATGCTCTGAATACTCGGTGAGGCCAATACAGAGACCACCGCAATTCAGATTTAGCCCGAACACAATGTGAATCTACATACGGCATCCAATGGCAAAGTTCGTGAAACCGAAATTGAGAGTAAAAATATATAAAAAACCTTATAATAAAAATCGAAAGCTCATTAAGTGCGGTGTTACAATTACGTCATAAAATTAATTGGTATGCGAGCGGACGCGCGCAATAAAATAATACGATGAGTAAAGAGAAGCAGAAATGTAAGAATAATAATAATTATCGTTTGAAACCAGTAGTGCACTTACCTCAATTTCTTGTGTCTGTTCCTCAATAGTTGTTTGATGAGCCTTCAAGTTGGTTTCAAGCTCCTTGTTACGTTCCAGAAGTGTTTTACCCAACTCCGCAGCGAGTTGAAGATCTGAAAAGTAGGGAGAAAAAAATTAACCATTAGATGAGACATTCCTTGTGATATCTTTTTTTTTTCCTTCCTCCTTTTATTCATTTCTCTATTCTTCACTCTTGTGCCACCGAATTGGCGAGTCATATTTTTATAAAGCAAAACCGCATCATGCAACATTGCACAAGGGGAAATAATATGCGAGAAAAAGTGATTTCATCACGAATAACTTTAACGAATTGTATGCAGTTTTGAATGGGTATTGTTATACCCTTTAGTGTCAATTCTTCTTTATTGAATTTCAAGAAAGTATACGGTGAAATTTTACTGTAAGCAATACATTCACCGAACGGTTCTTATATCTCTGTAAGAATTTTGATTTCGACAATTGTTCACATTAAAATTCGCCTTTTTTCCATCTCTCTGTATTGAACATAAAAGAAATCTCATCAGTCACAGCGAATTGCGAAGAAAAGGGAAAAAAAGGGATAGATATCATAAATAATTCAAAAAAATTTCACTCGACAATTGGCAATATGTGATTTCAACGTATCTGTCATCGTATCCTGGCGTCACGCTCTCAATCATTTCCCATTGAATTCAATTGACATTTTGTCATGCAGTCGCACTCCTTTCATGAACGTCATCACACGACAAAAAAAAAATCATGTTATAGCGATTCCGAACAGAGAGAAAAATCAGAAAGAGGGCGAGAGAGAGAGAGAGAGCGAAAAAGAAATATATTGAAAAAATAATTTTAACGTTGTAATAACTCAATGAAGAAAAAAATCGCCGTAGCCCATCCAACCAAATTTAGTATGAAGTTAGCGACTCAATAATATCAATGACAATTGGTCATACCGTTATAATGAAAATGAATGTACCGAAAGTATTTGAATGATTATTTCGTTCGAACTTCCGGCGGAATACAATTTGAAAATAAAGTTTCAATGTCCCTTTTTACTTTAGTTAATCCCAACTCTCTCCTTCTCTCTCTCTCTCTCTCTCTCTCAGCGTATACATCGCATATATGGACATATACTCTTCCCTAGTCTGGCTTCAACTTCAACATGAGAACGCCAAGGAGAAGAATGTTCGAACTGCTCTCACGTCGTCGGGGCAAGGACCTTGTGTGGATGTGCATCCGCCACACGGTGCATCTCTCAAAACCCATATAAATACTCTCGCTCGATACACTTGTTCCGAATTCATTCGCGGTTGGAATAAATTCGTGAAAAATTTAAGAAGAAAAAAAAAATAATAAATAATAATTGAAAAATACCTTCAGGCCCTTTGAGACACGCCAATTCTATTGAATAATCCCAACACTCCAGAGAACTTAATTGGGTCGTTGGTTCCCAAACAACGTCCACAGTTGGACCGTTCATCTTCATTCAAATTCAGCAATAATTTACGACAAAAATTGGAGAAAAATTTTTGAATTTCAAATATCAATTGAGTAAACCTGTTTCGACCAAAGTCACATACCAAAAAAATAAAACTAGAGCAACATATAACCACTCTTTGAATTCACTTGAATTGCACAAACATACAAAATATACAAAACACACATCACCATACACACGAATCGATTTTGTTAAGAGCCGCTCACGGCAACCGGTTTCAACGACGGCCACCGGTGTTCTGTCAACTGTGAATGACTGTGAATCGCACCGTAGGTAGGTGGATAGGTAGGTATGTACCTCTACTCGGTGTGGTGGGTTCTGTTACTTCTGTATATTGGTACTCTACAAGCGCCCTTCTTACCACTTCTTATACTTTTGCCTCTCTCCTTCAATACATTTCCCCACTCAACTCTCATCATTAGCTACTTCAACAGCCCCTTTCTCTCGGTACAAATCTCTATTCCCTATATGTATGTGTATTTATAGAATTCTGCGCTTTATTATATTCACCTTCCCCTGCAGTTCTGATTACATTTTAATCTTCTACCTTTTCATGGTCGAATATTTCTGTTGGTCAGATATTTCGGATCTTTATAATTCCTTCCTGTGAAAAGACTATAGAGGTTGGAGAAGATAGTTTCGGTTTTGTGTTTCAGTTGTATTGCGAGTAGGTAATTCAATTGATGAGAAACTTTAAATTTAATACATCGATTTACAAAACCCGAGCCCGGAAACACAAAAAAAACAAGAGAATCATCCGCACACCTAAACAAGAAACTTTGTTTAACTCGTAATTTTTTTATTATTTATTTTTTTATTATTAATTGGTTTTGTATTCGGTAATTTGTGACTTGGTAGAATTTATTGAATATTTCATTGTGAAATAGAAATTCTGAATATCACCAAATATTTTGCCAGTATAATATTTTTCCCTCAGATTTTGGATACCGAATGTTGAAGCTATAGACGTTATTCGATGATTAACAGCATATCGATTGATTTTTTTTCGGAATAATGGGATCATTTAATGGGGGCAGCATGACGAAAAGGGCCTGAAATTATTTTTCAATTTACTTTTTTTTTTCTGAAGTTTTTACAAGAATGAATTTAGTGAAAGTATGGTGGTACATCCTAGCTAGACATATGCATACTTCCGTTCATTAGGCATTCTGTCAATCATTCTTTTTTTCTGGGATTTAATTATTTTGTCAAGATTGATCAAGTGGAAGAGTTTTTTCAAATAGTTGTAGTCTATGTGTGTTATAAGCCTGTTCATGAACTCCGGTGCATCAATGTGTAGAGGTTGAGTATGATAATTACTTATGTCAAGAAGTTTGAACGAGTTTTTTTTCCAAACCACTTCCATCGAAATGCACCCATTAAATGTTGTGAATATATATTTATGTCGATTTCATTCACACAGAGTCCAATCGATTGAGGAGAAAAGTCTTGATAACCTTCGAATTTGAACGAAACAAATAAAGACATTGGATCAAGACAGTATTTCTGTATGCAGAATAAGATGAATATTTTTTTGTTGATTCAAGTTTTGGAAAGATATCGTAGGAAAAAGAAGTTTATCTCATGATTCAAGTTTTTCATGAAAGTAATAAAAGTATATAAAATGCCCGATTGGCGATTTTATATATCTTGTGATTAAGAAGAGGATGTTGAAAAAAAAAAGAATTTTTTTTGTGTTGTATATGGTACTTTGATCATCCATCTTGCATTCATAATGCAAGAATATTAATTCAATTTTTATACATATGATTGACATAGAGATATTTATTTTTGATTGTAGGAAATTATACTGAAAAACATGACTATTCTCGATACGAAAATAATTCCATTCTGTCGTAGCAGAATCGGAAAAATCCATACAAAATTGTTATTCCTTCATAACAAATCGAAATCAGAGAAATTTGTAAGAAGTCTTTCAAATTTTCTCTTAATCTTAATATTCCTCTTTTGTTTTTGCAGAATGATGAGATTTGTGAGTATTCTTACTAATGGCATACGAAATTCTATGATTTCATTTAACACTGTAATATGTTAAGTTTCGAGCTTGATTAAGATGAAAGAAATCAATTTAAAGTGCAAAATTCATCTACTACATCTGCTGTATCTGAAAACTCATGAAACAATCGTGATTCATTCTCTCTACCTATTTTTTCGTCTTTATTTTCGAGAATAAATTCCAATGCGCAATTCTCGCCATTGGTAATTTCATAAAATTCGCATCTTTTATTTTCCACAGTGGGGGGAACACATCCGTTCGTGTATTAATGTCATTTATTTTTCAGATATAAATTAGTAGACTCTATCTTTTTAAAAAAAAGGAAAAAAAAAGAAACAACGTTTTGTCATTTACATAATGAGTAAGATTTTATTTCACATCAGCCTTGATTTTTTGCTTTACTCGCGTGAATGTCGATTTGAGAAACTACTTCAATAAAATGAAGTTCGCTCTTCTCTAACGCGCAGCAAGGAAATCCTTTCATTGCAATTGATGGTAATCGAAGCGGATTCATTAATTAAAAGCAATTCGTTGTAATATCCACCAATGTATCTATTAACTTCACATTTGTTTTCTTCCAGAGATTATAAAGAAAGTGAATTGAGTTTGGCAACAATCAGAAAAAAAAAAAAACGGTCTCCAATTCCACTACCATTGGACAAATCAGAAACTACGGTAAAATCACAGAAGCAGCGACAACAAAGCAACAAAAATATCCTTACAATTTTTGTTCATGCAATATTATAAATCGAAAATATTGAGTGTCACTCAACAATGAATTCCTCGATAGCTAACTGCATATTCACATAAAATAACTGAATATGCAAGTGCCTTACATACATACGTCTTACGTAAATAATGACAAAGTGAATGACAAGCGATGTGGATAGACTCGCAGGTCAACCAACAATTTATATTCCCATTTTATTTTCTATTCATTATTCGTTTCATATTGTCATGTAGATAATTTCATTGTTCGTATCATGCAAAGATAGATAAAAAAAAAAAAAGAAAAAATTGCATATAGTCGATTGCGTTTCATTACATACTTTAGTTTTCAGTTATGCACTCTCGTGAACCGCTCAAGTGAGGTAGGACACACACGCACAATTTTTTTTTCTTATCCAAGAGATATCAAAAGCACGGATGAAATTTATTTTTCTATTCATAATTGCAATATTCTTTATATTTATGACTCAATTTATTTATTCATTTATTTCTTTATGTACAACGAATATAAACATTTCCTCTTGAACAAAATTTTTTTCCACCTTTGACACCCTCGTGTACAAGTGTGCGCGGGATGTTCTGCATCTTATGCACTTTCACCCAGAAATGCACGAGAGAGTCGTCGAAACTATCTCTCTACTACTCTCTTATAGTGCAGGAACTGCTGACCCCGGATAATTTAAGCCGATTCGACACGTGCCAGGAAGATTGCTAGGGTGAAACTCGGAAGGTATATATAATAGTCATAGACTAACGAAACTATATACCCATATAAATATATATATAAACATTTTTTTTCTAAATATAAAGTATAGATAGAAACCCATTGTGTGAATTTATTTCGTGTATATAAAAATATCAAATTATTTTTCGAGATTGTACTTGAAGATATATAAGCATTCCCATGAGGAGAATTTAAACTCGTATAAAGTGCACGACGAGTTATAAATATATATAGGTGTTATTCACATATATACATATAAAGAATAGGCGAGAAGTGTTAGTCACGTTAAAGTTACGCGGATGCGATATTGTATGGTGGCGAAGAACGGGGTCCCCATATACTGTGTCTATATGTCCTCGCGTGGGATAGAAAGCATAATTTATTAATCGTCAGTAAAGAAAAGAAATTCATGTACGTGTATACTCTTATTATATATTATACTCGAATAAATATTCGTATGAATTTTTAATTTGTGAATTGGGTGAATTTTTTTTTTCCATTCAACACTGTGTTGGTTAAAGTCTCTGATGATATAACCAATCTTTATTCTCGCGAATATTATATTCCTACATGATAAATAGCTATATAAATTTATTGTCAGGCATTCGAATATTACATTCATCGCAAAATTATGAGAAAATTTATGCCGAGAGTGAACACATTCCAATACGATTTGTTGAAAGGAGATTGGGCACCAGAGTGCACTTCATTTTACTATATTGTAAAATATGTAAATCATATTTTTTTTTAAGGTCAGTTGAATTTTTATTGCGTTCTATTGCATAAATTCATGTGTATGTATTCACAATTATTCTTCCCTTTCTAGCCATCGTGAAAAGCAAATGAGCGAAGAATGTCATTGAATAATTAAAAAAATAATAAAAAATGAATAACAGAATGATGTGACGCTTCTGATGAGTAGCGAGTAGCAATCCCACATAACAATAATAATTGCGTGCATGGAAAGAAAAAAGAATAATTATTATGAGATAATTTATAACATATAATTATCAGTTGGATTCGCACACAACAGGTATGATGAGAACGCACACATCATCAGTCACTCACTCATAATTTAAAAAATCTTCAAACAGACACTTTTAATGATACATTAATGACCTTTCTACGTCCAATATAAATGTACTGTTGAAATACAATTGTATTTAAAATCGTAACGCGTGATTTCACATTTGGTTTGTCACATATTCGCTGTGGTAAACACACATCCGTAGGCGTTTCCCAGGTGTATTGTGTACAATTTTTCATTTATTTATTTATTTATTTGTTTATATATATAAGTATACCAAACGAGCTTTCGTAGAAACTTTGAATCGTGCTGTGATGTCAATTGTATGTATATGCATTTGAACTGAAATGCACCAGCTACAATTACAAACGTGTGTGGGCTTATTATACGTGTTGAATTTATAAATATTACAAAAATTCTTTTGTTTATTTTAATGTCACTGAGAAAGTCATCGTGGAAAAAATCCAGATGTATACCTTAATTGACTTATTGCATAGAAAAATAATGAATGCAATCAAATATACAATAAGAAGAAAATATATTTATATACAATTGGTAAAAGTTCCTGCGAAGCAGAACATGCTGATGAATAATAATATATTTATTTCCCTGTACATACCAACCAGAACATCATTATTAATTGAAAGTCTATATTTTCATTAGATATAAATAATAAGAAAAGAAAAAAGGAGAGTGAAAGAAGGTATGAATAGTAGAATTAGAGTTGTTTTAATGATGTCCTACATTTTTCAAAATTAATTCCTGTGATAATGTAACATGACTGACGAAGGCTATACATTTATATGAGAATAATTAGTCTTGTTATGATATGCGTAATAATTATATCCCAATGATCGAGGACTTTATTCGTTTTGTTATATCTCAAGGCTTCTTTTCTCTTTCATATATCTCTAACACCAAATCAAAATGCCAACACAGCATATAATTATTCATTTAATTTACCAATTGCACCTCTTCACATTACGGCACTGTGAGCACTATATACTACCTGATATATAGCCATGTAATATGCTGTACCAATACAATTCGATTCCTTATTTATTACTTTTTTCCCTTCAATTTTATTTTTTTTCTAGATCTTTTCTTTTTGATGAATAATGTGGGGGCTTTGGATAGAGTTGGCAGCGCGGGGGCTGACATTTATATACAATTTATAATGTATACAAACATTCACGCCTTTTAGTTCTAAGTATACTATCAAAGATAAACGAATGATAAGCACACGCGCTGACTTGATATTATATATATGTACTCGAAAGTCTAGACAATTGTTAGACACATTTTCGAAATTTTTAAATTCTCAGCGAAGTAAAAGTGACAGCTCAACTATCATTTAGAATAATGAATGCGGATGAGAAGGCAGTTGTTTTAAATTTTATGAAAAATAATTTTATATTTTAACAAATGTGAAAAATATAGATGGGAATTGTTGTCATAGAAAATTTTGACAGTGAAATATTACATTTTGAAAAATACATGAAGACTACGGATTGTGTGAAGTGTATGTAAATTTGTTCAGTGCACATGAAATATCAACGTTATGATAATATTAGAATGGACTGGTATAATAATATACAGCTCTATTATTATCTGTTGAAACAAGTTACAGTATTGCATAGACAGAGCATTGAAATGACATGAGTTTATTTCTAACTTCATCAAAGACAATCTTATACATCAATAATAAATAGTTGTACTTTGTGAATAGTTAGAAAAATTAAATTTTATAAAATTTATTAAGGTAGTTCTTGTACTTCCTCACATTCCATTAATAATGAAAGTAATTAAGAATAATTTGAAAAATAATCACTGATTATCTCGAATAATGAATTCATCATTCTATGAAAATCTATTTGTAATTAAATTAGTCTCCTAGATTTTATTACAGCATTTTATACAGTATAGTCAGCTATAGCATTTTGAAAATGTGTTGCACTTATGAGGGATATTAAATACATGCCAATAAATTTTATCATCGACGTGAATTTTATAAAATCGCTTTTGTGTCGCCACTCTACTGGACATTTTACGATTCACATAAAAGTCTGGTCCGAATTTCAAAGATACAATTAAATTTCTATCATCTAAACATCACAAATCACTTATAACGTCATTTATCTTTGAACCGAGTGGGAAAAAAATTTTTTAACTGCAATGACATTTTATAGATGATATAATTCATGACATCGAAAAAAATTTTCCCAGAAGCTATTTTCATTTCTGTCACTATGTCGCATGTCGTAATGACATTTTCTCCATGCCGAAGGCGCCTGTTATGTATTCACAAACATACATTATATCTATGCATTTATGAATATAACCGACACATATTTAATAAAATATCCCCAACCAGATGTGATAAACTTGGACAGTTTCACAGATATATCAACTGTGCTGAGTAAATATCCGAATACCTGCCAACCTGAGACCAATAAACTGAAATTTCTACCTACATTTCTTTATATTTCATTATACCTACATCAGGTAAATGAGAATTTATATATTCCCAGACAAAGTTTACTTGTCTATTAAAATGAATATCTCAATGTACCAAAGTTTTGAAGGATCTTTCAAATGTGACACTCAAAAGATTGTTGTACCTCTCTCTATATTTAATTGTCCATGAAAGACAAATACTACACGAAATAAAAGGTTGAAGAATATAGGCACCTTTACAGTAATAAACTCTCGAACAATATACAATGTGTACGCCTCATGTTTCTTTTTCTTACTTCGCACATTGTGCTATATTATTCGTGAGTATTGTGTCAGGAACATCCACAATAGAATTTTCTTTCTCGTCTTTATGTGCTCAAATGCAAAGGCAAAAAATAATATTGTAATGTCTTCGTGTATGTGAAAAAATACCATAGTTCGTATGGTGAATTTGAAAGAGGATGCTCTCCATACAGATATTTATTGTACAGTTTAACGGAAACATTGCAAAATGAGTTATTAATATTTATCAATTCAGTCTTAAGGATAATTAAGAGAATTTTTAGAATGGATAAACATAATATCAATCGAATCTCATAATTCACAATTAATCCTTTGTAACTGTTGTTATTTAATTTTTTCCTCAAAATGATAATCAATTGAGTGAAAAATAATCTACTGCAAAATATGGAAAGTTTTAATTTTTATATTCCAAAGGAGTCAACAACAGGATGAACTATGATCACAGTAATATTACATGGACTGATACAAACAAATTTCAACCGCATGTACCTATATTGCACAGTGTTTCAATATCATTGATTTCACTCTTAAGAAAAAATATAAAAAAATTTCTTCTACTCATTCGTGTGCATACTGTTGAAAAAATTGTGTTAATAACTATTCTGTAAATCACGAAAGTAAAATTACCAAACCACCAACAGTTCATAGATATATGAATTACTTTTATTTAAACGATGGTACTCAGTTAGTCCCTATTATTATATACATAAGTTGTATGTCAACGAGATAGAATATAATGCAACCACAAGGCTTTTCCGAGAGAGCCGCGACCCTTGCATCGACTTATATTTCCTTACTACTGTGTGCACAACCACTGGATGTGAATAACGAACGACAGCGAATCATCGTCTTGGAAACGTGACTCTGCTGGCTGTCTCGTTAACACGCAAATCTTACAAGACATTCACACACACATCAACATGAATAAGTGACGATGATAGTATATAGACATATAACAAATGATCAAATGTGCTGGATATTAAGAGCGAAGATGAAAAATAAATAGAATGTAATCGATTAGATTACACGACGAGTAAAACAGTTATCGGGGTGAAACCTCAACACGTGTAAATGTAATGCACATCTATACACACATACATATATATACACATTCATAGATGCAGAGAGTGTGAACTAGAATTACTGGATTTCACGTGAATGGTAGATTGCTAAATTTTTTTTGTTCCTATCAATACATTTTCCTTCATAATATAATTATTAATCATATACAATCAAGGTGTGCTATAAATAATTAATATCTAAGTGCAAGCACTTTCTTGATTAGTATTCTCAGCCACTATACATTAGAGTTACATTAATGGCGCATGATTTTTGTCAAAGTCAAATGTAATGCACCAGTTCAACGTGGAGCATGGAAAAGAGAAAAAAAAATTGAGGGATTAAGTATAGGATTTATTCGCTTTTACTATCAAGTGAAATGATAATATAACAGTGTTATGATAATCTATACTAATATTATAAAGAGGAAAGATTTGTTTGTTTCTTTATTTGCTTGTTTATTTTTATAAAGATCTTTAATGATCTTCCAGTACAGACGTCAGATTGAGATTGATGATATTTTGAAGACCTCACTGATTTAGAATGTTGTATGGAAAAGTTTTGGATAATATAAAATTTGAAAGTGATCATGTGGACTTGTTTTTATTTAGATTAACTTGACTCCATGTGAAGATTGAAAAATGAAACGAGATTGTATATTGATGAAGTTGATAGCAACGAATTACTAGAGCGAAATTCATTGTTATAAAACGTTTAATTATTCATAACAATTTTATGGTGTTGCTGTTGGTTGTATACAAAAAAAGATTCCTTTCTTCAACCTGAATAAATTTTAATCTCAACTTTTTTTCTCTATCCGTCTGAGATCTTTGATGGTAAACTGGTTTATAATATATTGAAATGAAATGTTCAGAAGATCAAAAGGTTTCTTCATTTCCTCGAAAAATTACAATGATATACTGGTTGTTCGCATCGAAGTATATCACAAACAATTCAACAAGTTTGAGCAGAGGACTTTGTGTATATCAGAGTTTATTTCGAAATGATCCGGAATAATTTATAATTATTTGCATAATCGTTTTCACTTCACTAGCAAAATGGAATTGCCCAAAGAAGAATTTTACAATCTTTCAATTGTATGATGTAATCAGTCATTATTATTCACAGTGTCAAGTATATAAAAATTATTCTAAATTTACAATATTCAATCTATTTAATTTGTTAAATTTTTCAAACCAATATAGAGTAAAATGTCAGAAAAAGTGATTAATGTGTACATGAAAAAATTGGAGTCCAGTGACTACAATTTTCCAAATTCTATTATATCAGGCTTTCCAAAAATATCCAACAATTCGTACATAATTTTTCATTTCTTACTGTTAGTATTCATCATGATTATAATATTCAATTATCTTCAATGCTGATGAAAGTGAATCAATTCCTGACTTATCTGTACTCTCATCTCGCAATATTTCGAATTAATTATACAACAATTTTTTCATCTCAAGAACAGAACTCATCAAAACTCTCAGATATAATTTATAATGTTTGAAGTGATATTCATCAAGGGCAATCAAGTTTCACGAATGCATTTTTTTCCATTGAAGAAAGTATGATTCGAAAGACCTTTCATTCCTAAATAAAATCAGGTAATTTACAATCAACAATAACTCTAGTAATTGTCAATTAATTTTGTATCTAATTCGTTGTTGAAAAATTTCAATCATACTTTCATTTTATCTAATTAAATTAATTTTTTAGTCAATTCTCACAATTGTTACGGGCGAAAATCACCACATTTGTATACTGTTCTAAATTATTGCTCATGACCATGATCTTATTTATATATAATATAGAAATCATACAGTCGATTGGCAGCAACTCTAATTAATTTCTTATACGAAGCGGTAAAAGGTAAAAATGCTGTGGTATACACCAGGTGAAAAGCCCAATTAATCGGTCGTTAAGGTTTGTATTATGGTCAACGGATTTAGATAAGTTGAAAGTAATATATAAATGAGATATATTTATATACATGCCCGGATATGGTAAATAAAACAGTGAATTGGGAGAGAATGAACGTGCGCGAGTTCCTCTCCTCCGGATGTTAAAATCTCTCGAACCAAACAGGAAAGAACTTGACGCACGCGGGAGCAGAAGTGAAGAGGAGAGTGGGCCGGCATAAAAAAAAAGTACTTGGGATAATTAACGAGCCATTACACAGGAGGCTTCGAGCGCGCGCGCGCGCGTGGGAAAGATGCGATTCCATTCCCGTGGAATAAATGAATGAAAAGGCGTGAATATTATGTAGAAAAAGAGCTAAATGGAGGAGAAGAAAAAGAAGAAGAAGAAGAAGAAAAAGGAGAAAAAGAAGAAGATGTATTGTGGAAAAAAAAGTGGTAGCATTATACACACGTGCTACAGAGGAAAAAGACTTTCGCGCGCTTGACGATTTTATCTATTTATAAAATCTACAACAGTGCAAAGTAACATCGTATTTCACTCTCAATAATTTGAATTGTCTCAAGAACTTTTTTATTTATAGCGAACAACTTAATAGTCAATTGTTCCTACATACATCTTTCGTTTTATCTTCTTTCTTACTATTTTTTTTCCATTTTTTTTTTCAAACAGACAATTCGTTTTTGTTTCAAGTACGGGAATATATGTCGGATCATGAATAATATTCTTGATCGAGATCACCCGATTTATTCGAGACATTGTGAAGTTTTGCGCGATATACTGTCAGAATAAATTTTGTTATACTAGTAGAAAAAGTTGAATACAGAATATAAATCAAAGCGCATTTCGTGGTCCGATTAGTGAAAATCATTGGAGTTCGATACAAAAAGTAGAGAATTATATTTAGCATCTTTTGGTGTAATTTCTGAGATCAAAAACATAAACCTACTTTGAAATTTTTGGTTCTGAATGAATTTGGAGCAAATCAAAATTCAAATTATAACTCAATGGTTATCGGTGGTATAATACTACTTTGAATTCAATATAAATGACAATCAAATTAAGAATTAAATTCAAAGTGATATCCTCGCATTAAAGCAAAACTTTAAAAAAAAAACACAACAAAAATTCAACACGCAAAAATTGAGTTTTTTTGCAGATCCCTTTTTTTCTCAGTCTCGGTGATCTTTTGTTGTGGATTTCACACCAACTTTTTTCATAAATATCATTAAAATTAAAAAATTAGCTTTTTAGATCAAAACAAAATAACATCGACTGAATACATTTACAATCTCTTCACCCAATATCTATTTGAGGAATTATTACGTGAATTACCAAACGAAATTTTCAACTTTTCCCAAATAAATAAATAAATACGGGAAATCAAACAAACAAACATGAATGTGTTCATAATGATGATATTAAATACAGTGAGCAATGAAGTCGATGTAATAATAAACACATTTTCACCAAACTCGATAAGAAAACTACTGCTAGTGCCCACACACATGCTTCCATATATAACTTATCTTATCTGCATATACAAACTTCCCTATTTCTATATTCACAATCACTTAACGACTATCCAATCTACATCCGCATAATCATTGAATGCGAATCTACAAATGCATGGAATTATAATGCAATCAAATGGCGGAGAAAAGGGGACAAGATAAAACAAAACAGAAAATATCTACTACTGATTTACATCAACCATAAATCGTTTTTAAATTGTTTTGTCAGCCACTTTATTTTCCATTGAGGCGTGACACGCCGTGATTCGATGATGATGATGGTGCGCTTATTCTACAGTGATGTCTACTATTGTTTTCAAAAGATCAATGCACCTGCAACAGCAGGAATTATGATCACAATGCATGAGCAATGGATCGCTGCTTCTGTAATATAAATTCTATCAGCATTGCTTTATTCCATTACTATTATTATTATTTATTCTTATTTCTTCAATATTTTTTTTTCTTCTATTATCATCTTCAGTTATCGCGTGCCAGCCGGGCGTGATCTTTGATGGCTTTTCAAACACCAGAGAAATCGTTTCAAAATGCTTTTATATATAAAGTTATTATATATACGTATATAAATTGCAGCCAACTATAGAAATTACGCATCGATCGTAACACACGACGATCATTCACTCGTACTCGATACCCACTTTTTCCATCATCTGTGTATGGGAAAGTTTATGACGAGACACCGTAAATTACTTGTCGTTTTATGCGTTTAATCGAGAATTGATGCGCATGTAAACACACATTATAATAAAAAAGTTTACGTTATTATATTTCACTTTTTCCTCCAACAAATTTCCAATGATATTTTTCTTTCATCTTGTCAATAAGTGTTATTTCAAATGAAGGATATGTAGAATCGACCAATTCATAACACCGGAAGAAAATTATAATTTATAAATATTCAAATTTTAATGGCAAAGAATTCGAATTTAAATTCGTGTCTTCACCTGTTTGTATTAGGTAATAAAAAAAAATGATAAATAATTGTATATGATATGCATGCATTTTCAAGTTGCATAAATAATTGGAAGAAATTATTCAGAACAAAATAAATTTTTATAACAACAATTTGTGCAATTATTCATCGGACAGAATAGAATAAGGAGGATATAATTTACCAACTAAAGCGGATAAAGAGCATAATGTTCAAAATAATTTCTATACATAAATGCACATATGTGGATATGAGAAGATATTTAACATGAGATTATATTTCTACGCTGTTTCAACTACTCTGAAAGATCATTAGCTATGCCTAAGTAGAACGTTCTTGCACTACACGGTGTGCACTTTTATGTATAGATACATGAACGTTTCTCATATATATATGCCTTCAATAATTCTATAGGCTGACTGCGAATAACATATAGACAGCCTTTCATATAGCTACGGCATTTCTATGATGTAATAAAACTTCCATGCACACACGTGTTATATTCACTATGGTGCGAACTCTTATAAAATAATATATCACACATTATATATTCATAATCATGTAATATTAATATGATAATCCATTTTTACAAGCTTTATCAGCAGCAATATGAGAATCAGAATGGAGGAAAAATATAATTGTAACTGGTGTATGGATTAAAGTTAAATTTATTGATTGATTGAATTGAAGAATAGAATTTTTCTCGGGATTCTCTCCCATCGTAATAAAGATATAAAATAATGACTTGTGAGATTTTGTTTTCAGAGAGTATTTGATGTAAAAGAGTACAAAATACAATAACTTCCTATCGGGAAGTTAATAATATTATGAGATTTTAAAAGAGATTGAGGGTTCAGTTAATTCAATTAATCGTCATAATGAAATGTTGTGCAAGAAAGAAAATATTTTGTTGTTTCCATTGACGTAGATTTTCAGCCTAATTAGAGGATGTTCCAAAGTATTAAATTTCGAAACAACCTCACTAGTTGTCGTGTTTGAAAATAATATTTCGGCATTTTTCAGTTATTACATTTCTATGTTGGACGATTCTCTGATGGGAGAACGAAAATCACAGGACCTCTGCTGATTTCAATACGATGATTGGAAAAAAAAGAGAAACTACAACATTAATGTGAATTTTTACGATATTACAATTATTTAAAAGAATACCTGACTAGAAAAAGTTAGAGTTTGAAAATAGAAGTAGCACAACAACCGCCATTGCATGACAGATAATTTTTCATGGTTTATCAACACTACTCAGTAATGAACTTTGTGGATAATTACATAATCCAGAAAATTGATGTGACTGTTCCACGATTAACTGACCATATCCTACTTTCAACTACACAAGACTCACACCAACAATGTGACGTAGTTAATTGTTGTTCATTATAATAACGAATGCGTTGATGTTTACGTGAAATACAGCTAATGATCTTGACGTTAACTAACGTCTCGTTGGTAATGCACACTATGATTATTCTCCACAACACAGGGTGTCAAACTCTGATATGCAAAAAAATTCTTTTCTGCACTCAATACTGTTTCACTCATTATTCTTATCTGTTAGCATTGTCATATAATGAATGAACATTGAAAGAATCCAATCTTCATGTTATTTTGTAACCATATGACTCTATAAATCAACAAAGTCTTTGAAATATCATTTTCTTATCGGGGATGTAATGACAAGTGTATCAGAAAATACAGACAATTGTTTCATTTGTTAGATGTATTATTATTATAGGTCATTAAACTTTATTTTGATGTGAAAACTTGAGTGGTAGCGAACTAACATTGCAAATAATATTTAGCTGTGTAGAAAATTAGAGTTCATATCCAGATTTTGATATTTTGATATTTCGACTGGAAATGAAATATTCCAATTGTTAAATTCCAAGTTTGTATAACCAGAATGGAATTCCAACAAATGGCGCATCATCATCATCATACAAACGTTGAGTGAATATCAATTAATACCTCTTGTGTCTGATGGTGAGACAAGACATTTTAGTGGCCGAGACAAGACACCACTTGCTTTTATAACGGCCTCGAATATTTGCTCATATCGTGAGAGAGTGGAGTCAACGACGGCGATGAATGCGAGAAATATGTGCACGAACCTCTAACCACACGGATATACACTCTCAACTACTATCAACCCGTTTATGTATCTCTTTATACATCTATACAAATATATGAGATTGTGTATGTCACGTGAAACACCTACTAGACAATCAAGAATATGTACCTAGACGAAGAATTACAGTGCGTGGGCGTTTAATACTATGGCGCGCAATTTTTATATTAATTTTTTTCGACTCTATTGAGTTCTACCGCACAGATAAAACTAAATGTGTCACGTTGAATTTTTATTCACATGTCAATTCACAGTTGAAGAATCCGTTCATGTTCTTTTATTTTTCTCATTTCTCTCGTGCAGTAACATAATTTGTCTTCAGGCATTTTATTACATATTATAGCATGAATATGGTGAAATATGAAGATGCTATTTTAATTCGTGAATTGAATCATTTTTGAGATTGACTGTGTTGGATAATTTCCAATGTTATGATTGATAATTCATCAGCAGTGAGATCATTTTCAAATATATGATCGCGACTCATCGAATTGGAGTGATA
Source organism: Meteorus colon (assembly GCA_030523085.1). NCBI lineage: Eukaryota > Metazoa > Arthropoda > Insecta > Hymenoptera > Braconidae > Meteorus > Meteorus colon. Next base: position 265,699 of record JAPYZH010000088.1, read on the forward strand.
GTTTGAAAATCTTCGTGTCCGTAAATCAAAATCTAATGTAAAAATTGTAGAATTCAAAACAGCCGACGCACAATTAAATTGGATAAATGTATGTATATACATAGTCAGAGTTGATGAAAAATCATCGTCTTGTTGAGAAAGCTTTTGGCCTCCATCATTTCCAATGTTTTAGTTGTCAAAATATTTTATTCATATTGAGTGGTTAAAATTAATAAGAAATGTATGAAGACGAATTCACATACTATACAAATATAGAGTCATGTGGGGCAAATGTGCGCAGTGGGTAAGAGTGCGCAATTCCATGTATTTGGGGCTCAAATGAATGGGTTTGCGCACTCTTACCCACTCCTATAAAATTCGAGAGCCTGATCAGATACAGAAAATATTGCTGATCTAATTCGTGCATATTGTTCAGTATTCTCGAATCACTAGAAAAAATTTCAGAATTCAATATTTTCGGATGACAAAAATAATGTCAACAATTCACAATTATTTCTTTCAGTGCCATTTTCCATTAAATTTACATAAAAATGCCTATATCTGTACGAGATCACTTCCCCGCTAATGTTTATTACAACCCAAAAGTTCCCACACAGTCTTAACCAAACGTGAAAAAAAAAGAATGAAAATGATCTGCATAAATTGAAAATGTCACAATCAGACAAGATGAAAAGGAAATTAGCAGCATCACAATAGCAATAAGAATATAATAAAAAACTGTTCCTATTTCCGAAGGAAATTTCGATTTTTCGTCATTTCGAACTATTTGATTTATTACACCCCACACAAATCATTTTTTTAAACATATAACACATTTTACGTATTCCGATCTCCATAACCATATAAATTCGTGTCACAATATAATCCACCAAATCATATAAAAACTATACAGCATTTCCTATTAAATCTCCTCCACATTTGTAAAAACAACATCCAATACACACATAGATATACATTATTAGCAAGGTGTGTATGTAGCTGAAATGCCTGAATCGGCATTCTACGGCATGAGGGCACGGCCAGAACTCGGTTATCGTAAAGTGCACGTCGGCAAGTAGATACCGTTAGTCCATGGGTCATAATCGCTTCTTGCATTTCCTAGATGAGCCAAAGTCAAAGAGAGAAAGAGAGACTAAAAAATAAATACTTGCCCTCTCTCACTCTTCAGGACTATGTTCAATCAGTCAACTTTATCCCCTTCATTTAATATACCTACATATATATACCACATAATATAAGAGAATATATAAAAATTAAGTAGAAATTAACGGCGTTATATTACGAAGGTCATGAGAATTATTTTCTGTGTTAAATTCTCGAGACTCTACATACAAACTTTATTGTTTCCATTTAATATTACGAGCCTAATAGCCATTTAATATACTCATTACAACGTTCTAATAGATTTATCCATACGAAGATAGAAATTTTGAAAAAAAAATGATACCGTGTGTACTTAGGATGAGGACATCGAATACACATTATATAGGCGTGTCAATCCAACAAGAAAAAATAAAAAAAAATAAAAAGAAAAAACATTTCCATGGAGTTTTGTGAAAAACAATGGCCTTGTATATCCGCCGGAAGTTGTCAATTGCAATGCGAGGAGGAGTGAAGAAAAAGTGAACATACGATAAACCGACACATATAAAAGAAATAGTGCAAGAGAGGGAGAGAGGGAGAGACACAATGCGAGAGCGGCGTTGCGGAATAAGGTCTGCGCGGGCGAACAGATCGCGGGAAAGTGAAACGTATCATAAACGTACAATACTCTAATACTGCTGGGAGATCATTTTGACTTTATATATGCTTCTGTTTTTGAGGGCGTGTGCGTGTGCGTGAATTCCACCACCCTACGCAAATAATAAATTATAATAACTCATAAATAATAAAATATGATTCATTTATTTGTTGTTTTATTTTATTTCCACTGTTTGCTCGAGATTCTATTGAGCAATATTTCATTCTTTTTGGCTTCTCTCTTTCTTTTCGTGGTTTCTATCTCTTTATATTTGTATACACAACATTCCATCAATCATTCTGGAGTGATGATAGAGCATGTCTTCACATCGGTATAATACGAAATACAATTGCAGCTGTACATGGTCTTCTTGCAGGTATAGATAGCTGGTATAAAGACAGGGATCTTTGCTCTTTGCGATAAATCTCAACGGCGTTGGTGCATTACTTGTATAAAAAGGAAGATAGAGAGAGAGTGAGAGAGTGAGAGAGAGGATGGAAAGGAGATCGGCAACGGTTTTGCCAAAGAGACTATATCTCTCGTGAGTATTATTATACTCCCACTGTGTTTGATTCTCTTTACTCATATATATCTCGATGCACACGATGTATCGATATGAATACCTCACAAATTCTAGGCTCTTCTTGTGTAGGCGTATAAATACAGGTTTGGCATTAGGACAAGGAGATATCCTCTTTCTTTATGTTGCATCTGTAGCTTCTTATCATCAAGTTTTTTGTTCTTTTGATTACTGTTGCATCAGAGCATTCGTCCGGTGATATGGAAAAATGGCGATGGCGGAAACGGAAATGGTTGGTTAGTTTTTTTCTTTCTTTCGGGATTTCATATTTGACAATGTCACAAGTTGAATCTTCTTTTTTTTCTGTGAGGTAATCTGGTGTTAATGCAAAGGCCAACAATAGAGTGCAAAATAGATGCTGAACTTTTGGATGTGGTATGGATATATTTAAAGCGATTATTTAGAAAACAAAATGGCAACTTATTTTATTCAATATGGTTGAATGTACACATTTTTAATGAATATTAATTAAAATTAGATTGTCTGAGTATGAAAAAGAAAAGTATGAATGAGTGTTCAAAGTGAAAATAGTTAGATTCTTAATTGACAGGAAATATTGATTGTTGATTGTAATTATCATTTATCCTAAATAATAATAGGGTTAACTGGATGGAATGATTGCGCTCGACCAGCACGTGGTTGTGGGGCACGTGGGGAGCTGTCAGATAGAAAATGATTAATTTCACAATGTAGTTGATTTCAGATAGTGTAAATTATTAATGTAATCAAACAGTAGAATTATTGAAAAGGTTTTAATGATCGATTTGTTGTTTTTGATAATGTTTAAAATTAATAGAAAATTAGACGTGTAAAGTATGTGAATATTTCTAAGCCTTCAATAAAGATTATCTGAATGTCGATTGTTAGAGAACATTCACTGAATTAATATCACTGAAGTCAACATTTCACTTTTCATTATTAATTACGACTGATTGATGATTAATTAGATAAATTTAGATATGGGAAATTTTCCCACAATCTGAGTGTAGAGTTGATTGAATTTTAGTGAACGAGTGTAATGATGGATCCTGTCGCGTGTCCGATGCACCGGCCAATATTGCCTCGACGGAAGAAAAGTCAGCGCCATCGATCAATTATGAGAGTTGACGCTGACGAGAGAATTTGGAAATATATATCGACAAATTGAAAACAGGTGAGACGAGATTATATTGCGTCGTAACATCTGATGATCGAAAAAATAAGTGAATGAAATGTAGAAGCTTTTTGAGGATACTGAAAATTTGATGGTTATGAATATGGAACTAAATGATGTTAAAGAAGACCATAATTTTTCTAGAATTTTCAATGTATTGAAAAACGTAATAAAAAAGTTCACTGGTTTAGAGTTTACACTTAAAAACAACATTTTATATAACACTTAGGAAGTTATTTTGGGTGAATTGAATTTTTCAACTTTCTCCGTATTTATAAACGAATTTAATTGATCAATTTTGACCGTTAACCTGTAAATTCTGATGGAAAAGCAGCAAGTAATCGAGTAACCGTGACGCTGATTTCGAATTATGATAGCATGCAATCAGAAAATGAGATTGTAAAAAATTAATCGACAATGGAATTTTTTGTTTTCTAAAAATATTTTTTCAAAAATAAGATAGAATAACATTGAAAAAATGTATTGTTCCAGAGAAATTCTTTCTAGCAGTCGGCATTGAAGAAAAAAATGAGGTCTTGATGATAAAATGAGGAGTACATTTGTATCCAAAGGAACTATAATATTCATCATAATTTTTTTCTTTCAAATATACCTTTTGATTGCATTCTTAAAGATATTCTTTCCTACATGCAAAATTTCAAACACTGAGACATTCTTGGACCACAAATAGGACATAATAACATCCTTTCACCACAATTAATCATCAATTCTACCTCTCCCATTATTTCAGATTCTCCGGGTCGTATTAAAGAGAGATGCCTATTTGAATTGAGAATGATGTCGTTAATTGTACTGAATGTCGTTGAAAAATTGTCTAAAAATAGGACAAGGAACAATAAATCTTTTAATAAAAATCTTCAAAAGATTGTGAATAACTAAAAAATCATTCCCAAATTCCAAAAATCTAATGATGACTTTTTGTACATAAACAAAAGAATAAAATATAACCTCACCATAAATAAGACTACAACTGTTCAACATTCAACAATCACATCATCCAACAATTGGAATTTCAACTAAAGATCCACAGTCTCTCCATATTCCAGGATGAATTTTCCGTAAGTAACCACAATAATAACAGTTGCCTGTATCATCAACTTGATTCATCATTACAATGGTACATAATATAAGAATTACACAATTCACAAATGAAGAATCCATGTAAAGACTTCTGCGTGTATATACAACCAACGCATAGAACAACAGTGCGATATCTGAACCCACAATAAAAAAGAAAATAAATAATCGCAATATCATTATTACAAAATCCTCTTTGGATTTCCTGTGTGATGTATTCCAACATTGCAGTCTCGTCCCGTGTCATTTAACGCACGAATGAATCGCGCGGATAGAATTCAATCAGTATCCGGTATTTATATCATTTACATCTACACTTCTACAGTCGAACTATACATTAATATACGACACTACACAGGTCTGCGGTATGATATCGTCAGATTTTTAATTTCTACCGCAAGGTCAACGTGTTCATATACTCGACACGAAAAATGTATATTTAATCGGGTCCATAGAGTCGTGCTGGCGTGTAAACTGCCTTTTCTAGATGATATATATAAATATATATATATATAGTCTTATGCATGTTTGTATTCGTTTATATATGCATAAAGTATAGATAGACCCAGGTACATATGCTCATATGGTCGTGCGACCTCGATATGCATGCGATATATAATACAATGCCGCGTACTTGCTTTTTGCGACCAATTATACACGATTGCACGGGATTCCTCATATTCCGCGCGTGTGTGCACTTTCACACCTTTCTTACGTGCATGAGCCTGCACTTATGAGAGCAGCCTCATATGCATATTTATCTTTCAAAAAATTCTATTCCATTTATATGGATAATATAAAAATTATTCTCATACCATTTTTCATCCTACATTTGTTCTTATTTATTTCATTTATTTTCTCCATCTAGCCCTTAATCATCACAATTTTCTGCTTAATATACATTCACTTTAACTTTTATTCAATCTCCATTTGTATATTTGATAAAGCCATTTATATTCATTTGATATTATTTCAATTATCGAGCGATAATAATTGCCACGTTGAAACTAGAGAAAAAAAATTTTAATTTCTGCTTTCTATCGAAAGTTCACAGCATACATTTATTATATATTATCATACATGCAGTTATGTTGTGTTGTTTAAAATTCTGAAAATCGATAAATTCATAAACTTCATATCTATATATAAATGATTTTATATGAGTCAGATTCCAAAAATCATAGATAAAAATCGATTCATTTTACAATGAGATATGAATATGGGGTGTATCTATATGGCGATTTCTAGATCCGGAATCGAGTGTTATCGATTAGGGTGACTTTCGCTTTAATCAATTTTTAACCAAACAAATTTATATATAAATTATATTCTCATGAATCCTGTGTACACTAATTATCATATCCAATCGCGACCATTGAATTAATTACCGTGCATTTACATCAACTAATTAATGTTACTTGCTTTTCTTACCTAGTAGATGTTCATTTATATATTTGTATATATGTATATACAAGTATAACTGTACTTTGATCTAACGGGCAATATTTTTTTGTTTAAGCCAAACTATGCATAATAAATACAAGTCCTATAGATTTATTCGTTTATATTGAGTTGTACATATTTTTTTTATTTTTTTTTTTCTCTGAGTGTGAATACGAAAGTAATACGTTCATGTACACATGTGTACGTGCGTGGTTGGATTTTGCGTATATGGAGATGGTATAAAAGAAAATGGTCAGTACTATTTGCATACGCAACATATTTCTCATATTTCTTATTTTTTCATTACACTTCTTTTTGCTATTTTGTTTACTTGGTTTCTTGAACAATGAAATAGATAATGGATGCATGCACACAAGTACGTAAATATATTTTTTCATGTAATATGATACTCTTCAACTTGATGCTTTTATATAAATATACAATGCCACTCGCATTACGACAGAATGGGAGAGAGAAAGAGTGGATGTGCGACGTGCGCCGCGCGAAAGAGAATAACAAGACGAAACGTTACAGGAAGCCACATACATTATATATGATGTGGGTTTTTCATTACACTCAGTTTGGTTTTCTTCGTATTTTACACTGAGGGACAACGCCAGGATGACATTTCGAAAATATAAACGTGTAGTTACGTATTCTTCATCTGAAGTGTACTTTCGAAAATGATTATTTTAAAATATAGAACATATTCGATGAAACACATGATTATTTATTACGAAATTAGATGATTGTCCAATACAACAATTCAGCTACTGGAGATTTTTCTTAAATTAATCTGATTGGATATTTTTATTGAACGAATTGCAAATTCAAATGATTCATTTCGTAATGACTTTCTAGTCATTTCATAGTGATTTAAATGATAATCTTCCTTTTTTTACAGAATGGAAGAGCAACGACTATTCGATGACGGATTGCAATGACTAAGATATTAACGATATGAAATGCAAAATATCTTCAAAAAAAAAAAAACTTCCAATTACATTTGTTGAGATAAAAAAATGCGCACTTTGATTATAAATTATCCATCATATCGTAATCATCGTCACTATGACAACACAGCCATTTGACGACTCTTCTTTGAGACCATAACATATCATTCTCATTCAAAGTCCAAACGTCAACAACCTTATTAACGAATTAAGTAAGAACTCTGTTAAAACTCTGATTTTTCAATGATTGCGGAATCTCATCAAAACTCGAACACAATATAAAATATTTTCGAAAATCAACACCATCATATTTTCAAATTCAATTTTAAAAATAAAACTTCCCAGTCATTGCTCTCCCTGATATTCCTCTTCAACATATGGACATTTACATTTTATGCATTAAATATGATTCAGACGTTGGGCTTTATCGATTGGAAATAATGCATATAGACGTTCATATACAGAAGCGAATACGACATATGAGCAGGGGTGAACAGAGAGGGTAGCGAATCTATTTTGGTTAAGAGGGAGGGTGCACCAGCCAATGAAAGCATCGATCGTCTGTGTCATGCCAATCTACCCTTATATACATATGGGGTATCTACTTATAATTATGCAAAAAATACATGCTTTATATATATATATATATGCACGCGCGCGCGCGTGTGTGTGTCTGTGTATATATTTGTTTATTGTACATAAGTGGCTAACGCACATGGACATCACCAATATTCCTGCGAGAGGAAGAAAGAACGAGGGTTAGACGCATCGATACAAATACGTGTTGGGACACGTCACGACTGTACATCGATGTACGTTCCCTCTAGGTATAATCATTTCCTTTCACGCTCAAATTGCATTTCCTGACGATACATCATGCAAACAACTGACGATATTTAATGGATAAAAGAAAATAGTGAATAAATATTTATTAATAATTCTCCTTCATTTTTATTTATTTTTATTCTTTATTTTGTGATTGAATAAAGATGTTTATATCGTCATTGTGAGCAGAATTTATGTTTATGTTATTTTTATGAAGGAAAATATTGTACGATGGACTTTTACTTTTTTCATGAATATGCAACACAGAAGTTTGACATGGCCACATTGTTCATCGATGTTCATTATCGATAATGGTCATAAAGAATTCTAACATTGACTGATGAAAATTTCTCTTAGTAACCCTACATTATGTTATTGAGATAGTTTGAGTACTTAAATGAAAATTAAAATTAAATTCAATTCTGGTTTGACTAATAATTCTTGGAAAAAATTGTCGATCAGTCGAGGAATTTCAGAAGGCACAATGATGAGGGAAGTATTGAACTAAAAATAGGTTTTTAGTTATTAGCAGTTGGTCACGAAAATGCTTTTGGTTTACAAAATGAATACTTATACTCTAATGACTAATGCACAGAAAGTTCATGCTACAAAACAATGGATGTAATTTTGAAATTATTGGAATGTAAAGTACAAAAATTTAGAGTAGTCGTAACGACAATGAAATGAGAATAAAATGCTAAGCAATTTGGGGATCCCGTTAATTCCACTCACAAATTGAGGTGGTCATTTATCTTTGTGCACATGACAACGCTTATCGAACTCAATAAACAAACAAAAACAAGGTTCATGAAATCTTATGCATTCGTAGTTATCAATTATTCTTTAACCTCAGACTGGTCACCCTATGAGCGTGACGTCGTACCATATCGTTTTATTTTTATTTTACTTTACTTACAACTGAATTATCTTCCAGTGCAATAACTCGGGAAATTCAGATCAGATTTTCAAAAATTCCGAAAATAATTACTAACCAATGTCAAAAAAATTCAGTTGATTGGCATGAATGTTTTAACAATTAAACATTTCGTGAATAGTTCAGTGTTCATTGGACGTATTAGTGGGTCGATTGTAGCTTTAATTTCGGAGAATGAAAAAAAAAGATCTTTAGTTAGCGTCCCATGATCAACTGTTCATAAAATCATCGACAGCTCAACCCGTCCAATATCAATTCTCTCAAAAAATGCTCAATTATTTCCAATTTTCGATTCGATTGTAAAAATATTATATAAATCATTAAAGATTTCAATTAAAATCCTCCGATTTTCAAGGAATATAAAAACCCATTCAGTAATGTTCTACTCACGAATACATTAAAAACTACGTGAAGACAATGATGAATGAATTTCAAAAATATAATTAGAAAAATGTTGTGCCAAAGATGATTATCAACAAACTGTGCTCAACGAAATGTGTTTCAAAGATTACTGTTCTGTTGTTATCATCATGATAGTCATGTCATTGATGTTGATATCATCATTATTATTATTATAAATGTATGCATTTATAATGATGAGCCAAAGTCCAAAGGTAATTATCCTTATGTCAAGGTGGAAGATAAGCGTTGTAACTTTCTAAAAGCAAAGTCGTGGTATATACGTCATTTAATCAAAGCCCACACGTATCTTTGACGATAAATTCATTTTGTTGTCGCGGTTACTGCTACTGACACGACGCGTACGTCATATTCTGCACTACTTCAACACATGTATTTCGCTACGTGTTCAGATTTATATGGACACGAATTTAATTTGCCACAGCGTCATCTTCTGACAAATGTATGAAAAAAAATATATTTATATATATAATGATAATTATACTTTGGTTAATTAGTAGCACTCTGAACTTGTGGGTGAATCATATAGTCTTCAATAGACGTATTAAAGAATGAGCGTCAAGAGTTTTTGATATTGTTTATGTATATATTCATTAGTATAAAGCTACATTTTTGATGTCTTCATGTTTGTGCATTTAAATGTAGAGATCACTTAAACAGCCATTAACTGTACTGCTATGATATGGGTCGATGCTTTTCTAATGACTTCATTCACATTGTCATGAAAGATTTTAATGACTATATATATATTCATTAGAGAGATGATCTGAAGGAGAAAGAAGGTTTTCTTCAGCATTTTATTCTTTTGCAATCTTCCACAAAATTTTCCTTTCAATATTTGGATCATTTAAAAAAAAAATTATTCCTACTTAGATTCACGGAATTTTTTAATTATCTAAATTTATTCAATGATTCAAAACAGATCTCATTTTACTGCAATATGAATTCCTTGAAGTCCCTTCCAAAATTGTTATTCTATTTTGTTGTATCAAGATGATTCTAGTGGGATATATGTGACCAACCTCTCTGACCGTGAAAATATTTTAAGATTCAGACACTCACATAATACTGAGGATGAAATGTCATCACTGTCGATAAAAACCGAACAGAGTTTGGAAGTGACTCTGTTGCAGTGTTGATTCTCTTATCTAGCCAATTAACTCTATCAGAGTTCAGAAACTGACATTTATAGTCGTGATCTGTGGACCTCTCAGTTAATTCCAATCTCGAATAAACATTATTATAAACCGATAGTTCATCAAAAATGAGGAATAAAAGAATTGTATATTTTTCATCCTTCAATCAGGTCTTACAATTCTATATTTAGTATAATATTTAATAACCCATAAAGATTTTAGCACAACGTCGATGATATTGAGGTGTCAACTTTTCAAAATCTTAAACTCTCCAATGGTTTGTGAAAACTTCGTAATGAATTCCGACCACGTTCCGTTATTCGATCTTAATTAATATAGATCTGAACTTTGCTACATCCAACAAATTACGTACATTAATCAACTGGTTGCTCTGAGAGAAAAAAAATTGCAACATCGCGATTCACTCCGTTTAAATATATCAAAATCAACGACATTGTTCTGTGCGGAGAAAAGTTGTTCTATTCTAAGAAAAAATGTCGGTAACAATTTTTTTACATCCATTTCATCAAAAAGGTTTCATCCAGCATCTTCAATTCTTCATTCCCTTCACATAGCATAATTGAAAATGTAAATTTCATTATATTGACCATTCCGTTCACTACATGGAAAATCTTTTCCTAATCTATATAGTTCCAATTCCACACATCATCTTCGTCAACACGGAAAAAATGTCCTGTAAATTTGACTACAAAAGAGTATGCATCTACTACACTGACTAGTAACATACAGAATAATACCTGAGCTACCATTTACTACAGTGTGTAATGAAAATTAGTTCACGATAAATAAGTTGTGACTCTTATTACTCCACAACATAGTTGAATTTTTCTATATTTAATTTATACATTAAATATGTATTTATTTGGTTTTGAGGTTGTGCATTTGAAAAATGTAGGATCTAGAATCCACTCTGTTCTCTCACTTCTAACAAACTTGCCACACATTTTTACATACTTAACATGAAATAAAATAATAAAAGATGAAAGTAAACTAATGTTTTCAGTATTGCTATTATTGCTTGTTTAGATACCACACGGTGCAGTAAAACAATTTGAAGATGGCGCTAATGTTTTTCATATCTTCACTGAAGATATGGCACGCTGAAGTACATCGTACAAATTGTGTAGTATCATATACATCAATAATGGAGAAGAATAAGAATTTATGAAAAATCGTGTCGTAACAGAAATAACGGAAATTGTTTATTACACAGCATTGAGCAGTTATTAAACTTACATATATTTACTACATCGTAGTTGTAATAATGAAACTACTGCAGTAGCGCTAAATACTTCAGTGTCAGCTATGCCACTGTTTTTGTTGATGCGATAACGACAAAGTGTGATTAACATTTTACTAGTTTCGTGTTGTAAATTTCACACCACCATTTTTTTCCATGAATCAAAAATAATGTATTTTAAAAATAATGGGCGTTAAATTCAAATTACAATTATTTTTTCGCATCCGATGACAATATTCAACTACCATTTATACTCGATGATTCAAAATATAAACTTACTCAGCATTCATGAATATAAACATGCAAACAAAATGAATCCAGAATACAAATCGATTGAATGAGACATTGGACTTGCACTTGGACTTGGCGGACAGAGCATTTGTTCCGATGAACATATATATGAACGCCATGTGGCCCGACTTATCGATCGGGCACCAAAACAAACAGGGATATCGCAAAGCAGCAGAGTGAGAAAGAGCAGGAGACGTCGAGCGTTGAAAGACAGAGAACATTCACGGACAATTTCGTGGTCTGCACGCAAAATCTCGCGGTAAAAGATTGAATTGGTATTTTATTTGAAATACGGTAAAATATAAAACATTATTGCTCAAATCATTAATAATCATAGATGCGCGTTATGAAAAAGGATCAAACAAATAAACAATACATGCATACACGATTTGAAAATTTATTTAGCCAAGTCTAATATTAAATCCACGGCCTTCAATGATTTATACAAATATAGAAGCAAATATATTTATAAATGTTCGTGTGTTGGCATTACGTCGACAGTTATATAGAGTTTGTTGAATGTATTTGTATGCTCTCATACTGAACACGTGAATGTGACGAGCCGTTAGACACATTAAGCATTGCATTGCTCCACTTTCGATTTAAATTCCACTGCTCTATTCTTCATCAATGCAACACCACGATGCCCATCAATTTATAATCTAGCGAAATTCTTTCTTAGATATTTAGCAAATGAAGTCAATTCAATTGCAATTATTTCCTTGTTGCGATTGCAAAAAGATGATTTACAATATGAAAAAAATAAAAAAATATATACAAATGGAAAATGAAAATAACATTGAATACACAAAAGATTGCTGAAGGTTCAAAAAATTCTCAAGTGTGTTTCATCGATTGATATATTTCATGTATGCTACAATAAATGATATGATGTCTTCAGGGCAATGACAGAGTTGCAATTCGCGTCGCTATGTAACTTGTTCACTTATTTATTAATATATTCAATTCATTTTTTATTAATTTTTTCTCGTTCATTTTTCTTTTTTTCTCACAAATTCAATCGAGTAAATTCTTTCACGTCTTTGTGTCGAAATAGTAGGGTGAATATAAAGAATGCGGATGTTGATAATAACACGACGATAAATCAGTCAAACAGCCAAAAGGGAATATTGAATGTGAAAAATAAAAAGAATGCGAACAAAAATGAAATGATGTGAAAAATTCAATAAATTTATGCAAGTGAAATTTACCCTGGAGCATATTGTGATCAGACTCCTCGTCAGCGAGGCTGCGTACGTTGATCGACGCCGAAAGGAGACTCATGGCGACCAAGTCGATGACGCTGGTGCGCTCGCAACGTTCACAGTATCAGACAATATAATATGAGTCAGACACTTCTTCGGGTGAACCGACCGCCTGACCGTCACTTACTTAATCCCCTTCGTCCGACAATAACCCAACAGTTTTCATATAGAAATGAAAATGTCTGTTCGCGACACCACAATCATTGGTCGTAATTCTTGAATATTCTTGACTTTCCGAATGGTGTTTAAAATTTTAATGCGAAAACAGGTGGAAGGTCAACTTGTTGTTAATATTTTTTCCGTTCCGAATTTTTTTTATTTTTCTTCTTCTCTTATTTCCTCTTGCAAACGACGCGCAACACTACGCTCTTCCAGACGCGAAATCTACTTTCACTTTATTCTCCGTTCTTTACATACATATATTCTTACTCTTGCCATGTATATGTATATATGTGTATGATTGAAAATAAAAATTAAACGGTCAGGCGGCCACCACCGGCCACCACTGAACAATTAAAAAACTTGTCTACTTAACTTAACAAATTTTCTTTTGTCTCGCGCGTCAAAAATTAATGAAGTGTATCACTCACATTTATACCATATCACTTTTGTATACAGAAATAGATGTTACACCTGGTAATAAATGTGTGTGCGCGCGCGACGACAAGGGACGTCCAAGGAGCCACAACGATGTGCACTGAGCCCCGGCGTCCCGCCGACGCATGACGCCCTCCTGGCTTGCGCTCGGGCGCCGTCGCTTTTTTCGCGATCAATAATTATCTGTACTTACAGCCGCGTGCGACTGCGCGTTATTCAACACAGACCACAATGATAATATACAATTGCGCGCGATTACGATTGATGTATATGTGTGCGTATGGATAATGTAGAAGAAATCATGCACGAATGATAAGTGAATTTTGAGAACGCGCAAGACCAGGAGGGGTAATAAAAAATTGATATCGTGAGGAAGAGACAGACGAGACAGAAGACTCAAAGGTGCGTCAATAAACGCGATGGCGGTGTATAGAGCAAAGCAGCTGCATGCGCCAAGGCAGAGCTCGCGCGTCGACTCAATTTTTCAGAGCCCCTCTGTACTGTCTGCCTTTTGCTCCTCGCCAACGACCTTGCTTGATAGACCGACACACAGCGATGGATTATATATTGTTGTTGATGGCTAACAACTGAGAGTGCGCCACTGTACAGACTGTCTTGACAATCTTCGACACTCGAAGATCATTTTCGTAATACAAACAATCGTGAAATTATGGTAACATTATCATGAAATATTTTTTTCGACTTAGCCTGACATAAATTCTAATTTCATAGTGTACAATTTTCAAATTGTACGTTTCCTCTATTCTCTTATCTTGCACGAACTGTGGAAAAAAAAGGGGTTTCCGTTTATTTTAGTTTTTGATAAGTTTCTTTTCGTTGGCCCCAACATGAAGGAGTAACAGTGTAATAAAGATTTGATATTATAAAGATATTGAATTCATAATCGACATCAAATTTATTTAGTCTTCATTGTGATAACTCGTGAAATAATTTGTAAATTTCTGGAAATATGTTGCATTTTATCTTCAAACGGACGAGATGATAAAAATATTACTTTGTGCCATATAAAATTCTTTATTTGGCTCAATTATTTTTGTACGAGTCAATTTAGAGAATATCAATTTATTGTAGAAAGCTATGGGCTTGCCTGGTTCGAACGATATTAAAATTTCTATACTACCAAACACCTTGAATTTCAAGTTAAACAGAAGAGAAAGAATTCACGATGTATTGTTGATGATTTCGTGTTTCTCATTTGCCAAAACAGTTATCCTGAATACTCTATTCAACATTGATCATTCTTTTCATGACATTTCATAATTATCAATACGAAATACTATAGCAAAAGAGATATTCAAAACAATACCGGCATCAATTGTAGAATCATCAATAAGAATTTCACAAAAACAAATATTTTTTTTATTCAAAATTGAGGAACAAAAATATATTGTGACTATTGATATTCCTTTTTTGTTTCTTTCCTTTCTCGAAGTCGGAACGACAAAGATCTACTGATATAATGGCTTTGTCTAAGGTTTTGTCTTATCGATTTGCATTTGACCGTTACAATACAATTAAAATGTACATTAAATGCTCATAATCAGATTTTGAGTTCTTTTTGTAGTGTAATAAAATGCACGACATGAAAGAGAAATTTCTAATTGGCGAGCAGGAAAAAAAATTCTACTTGCAATGAATAATTGAATAATATTTCAACCATTTTATTATCCAAATCATTCAATTCAGCGACTTGTACATAATAGATTTGAGGAAGAACTATCAACATTCGTGTGAAAAAATCATGGGTAATTGAATAACATAAAAATATGTGTGTTTTCAATCAGAATCAACATTTCATCATTCAAGAATTAATAAAAAGAAAACATTTTTCAAACATCTACAATTAGAAATTAATGTTCCCAAGTATGCTAATTGGAATGCAATAAAAAAGAAATCGGTAAAAAGTTGATTCGTGAAGTTCTGGTTAAGTAGCTCATCACTTTATTGTATTTTTTGTGTTTTCATCTTCTTTCTTTCTCCCCACTACATTCATAACATAGGATAGTCGTCGACATTAATACATCGGATGCACTTGAAATCGACTGGTTTTCTAACACGATATCACGTTTATATTGAATATTCTAATTATTCTTTAGAAATTTTTTGATACAACAATTCGTACCGATCAATACTACTTTTTCCAAATAGTATCATCAGTGTATTTCAGTAATGTCTCCTGTTCGTTTTTCATCAATAAAATATGGACCTCTCAAGACAGAAGAGAGACTTTAGGGAGTTGTAACATTTTTACAACTTCCGTATATGTGGAGAGTCTGCATCTTTCTCAAATGGTCAAAGTTATATTAAAATTTCAATGTACTATTTTATCGAATATAAACTAAAGAGATAAAAAAATGTCCCTGGAATATATATTTTCATGAACCATCAGACAGAATATCAATATGTAAACTCTTATTTAATTTTCAATGTAAATAATTCATAAACTTCATTACAAATAAAATAAATATCGCCCCCATCATAATCATCACACGTCCTTACATTATTACGATTCAACGGTTCAATTAAATAATTATCATTATTATAAGCATATATTTATTTCACACCAACAATAATCAGCATGGCCTAGAGAGAAGAAAAATTTGCATACTATTATTACTCATATAAAAAAACGATAGAAAATCGAGGAAACGGTTGAACGATCTCAACACAAGTGAGCGATTATTTTCGGAAATTCCACTATACAATTGAAATAAATGTCGAATTATTAAATGCGCTGCTTGGAGCGAAATAACATTAGCAATTTAAATAGATTCACATTATATAGAAAGTAAAAAAAATAAATTACAATTGAAACCTGCAGCAACATGTCAATTTTCCTAATTTCCCCCATTAAATATATCACGATTTTATACGTGCATATATACAAACATCTGTACGTCTATTTATATCTTTATTATATATGTTCATATAAAGTTGTAATTGAATTAAATTTATTCATTTCAAATGTGAAATGTTGACGATACCAGAAAGTTTTCAATATCTCATATATATAAAAGCCGTTCTGGTAATGTGATTCACTTATATACATATATTCAAACGGACAGTGAAGATGATTGTACGGGAGTGAAACTGAGATGGAAAATGCGAAGATAAATGAATAGTTGAGTTGCGCGAAAGGCCGAGTAAAAATATGACACAGGTCAATAATGGTATAGATATTTTCTTCTGTTTTTCATATTTCCGCCTACAGCCAAAGGCACTTTCGTGTTTCTTATATGCAAATCGATATAATTTCGCCACACATAAACATAGACATAGAGTGAAGTTTGAAAAGTAGCGTCAATGGGAAAAATTGAAGCAAATATTCCTCCTCAGGGAACAAGAGAGAAGAGATGCTTTCTAACATTCGATTATTCATGCTAAAGGCAATTGGAATTGAAAATTAATGACCTCACTGAGAGATTATAGGAGAAAGGTGTTAAATATCATCTTACCTTACAATGTGTCAAGTCAAGAGAGGCCAGAGTACATTTGGAATAACAATCTGTGAATATTCATTTTAATTCCCAGTTGTTCATACACATCAGTATGTGACCACTTAATAGCGTTCCACTTGACCTATCGCACGAACCAATAATAAATTAACCGTAAATAATTGTTACAAATAAATATGTGCACACACGTGTATACACTAAGATTTTTGCCAGTTAATTATTGCTAATCACAATATGTAGGGTATATGAAATACACACGCTAAATACCGTTTATTATTCTCAAATATTTATATGTACGATAATCAAACAAATCATTGTATAACATCGTGCACAAAGCCAACTGCTCCGCCCCAATATTCTAGAACTTGAATTTTTTCATTCCATTCATTTTTTTTTATATTTTAATATTAGAAATATTCTTTATGATGAAAGAGAATGGTGTGCGCGGCTACGCCGTCAATTGTTCAAATGAATATATATTTATACATATAGATTCAAATGCTTTCATCCAACGAATCAATAGAATCAGGATAGGTAACAATGGTATATTTATATATAGGCGTGGATGAATATATATATTTATATAGGTATACATGCATAACAAAAGTGAGTGAGGATGATAATGAGAGCAACGCGAATAGAAAACCAATTCAGCCGTGGGCTAGACATTACGTCTTCGACTTTCATCCTAACTTCATTGAATTTTTTCTTTCTTTTTTCCGATTGTCATTACTTTATACATCTTTTGTTTATTTTTTTTCACTTGTTCAATTTTTCTCGGTTCCGGCTATCTTGTGATCCTGCACGACCGTGAAGGTGTATTAATTTAATGAACAACTTTATATATATATATATGTATATATGAATAAGCTGAAACGTGGGTGAGATGATGGCTTTTGGAAAATATAAGGATAAGACGACTTTCACCATTGAATGAATTACGACGACAAAAGGGGGCTATTCGGAGCAAGAACGGAGCTCTAACAATTAAATCCGATAGATTCAGCAAACATGTTTGAAATGTGCGGAGATATCTATCTAGAACGGGATGGTGAAGCGAATTTTCCATTCATTTTTTATTTAATCGACAAACGTGGGAACAGTTAGTATTTATTATCATTATTATGTATTGAGAAATGTTAAATTACCTTCGTTATTTTTTCATTCATTTTTTTTTTCTCTTCCTCAATCTCTCCACTTACTAAATGAGGAATTTATTATTTGTGTTTGCTTTCAAGACAAGGCAGAATAATAACAACAACAAGAATTATGCCCAAAACCAAATTACCAAGCGGAAATTACTCAATAGATAATGCTTATAAAGTATACATCATTGTACCTTTTAATGTCTGGCGTCATCAATTTTTTTTTTATAATATTGTGATATATTGAGTGATGTGTATAACGTTCATGCATGATAAGTTGATGACACTCGTGAAATTTCTAGATGAATAATTGTTTAAGCAAAATATGAAAAGCAAAGGAAGAGGAAAAGTATAGGATAAAAAGAAAAAAAAAAAAATAGGAAAGTAGAATTATATCGTGACGAATGTCTACGTTTGTAATGGCAATTAGACCGCAGTAATGGGACCTGGACTTTCAACCAACGTACACGCGCGCACGTACATCCATATGCATATGAATAAATATATATATATTTGACTTCGATATTTTTTTTTCCCCGACAATTATTAACATGATGCACGCAGACTGAATTTTCCGACGACTTTTTGAGAGTAAATAATTTAATTATTCGATATATCTAAAACGTTTCGTGTGGGTGGTGAAATTGAGAACAATATTATTATATTTTTATTATGTATCTCCGAATTGAAACAATGATTTTTGACTTTCATATGGATGATGATCTAATCGAAAGCATTTAATTTATTCACCTTTCTCCACTGGTTCAATTGAAAGGACCATTTGGATAAATGGATTTATAAAGAGCAAGAGATTTGATTATTATACAGCGTTTCGATCATGTATTGAATTATATGAGTATGCAGATAAGTATATGTATAGAGGATTCTCTCATCGAGTGATTGGAGATTGCAGACGTACGTGATCGGACGCGTGAGAGAGTAAATACAACAGAATTGAGATCGATGTACTCATCGATAGTTTGTCATCACAAATGTGTTCAGTTAAGAAAAAAAAAATAGATAAATGAATATTACATCGTTGATTTTTTTGCGTTGTACGAAGTAATTAACCAGGAAATAATAATATATTCATAGGTTAATTGCATGAGAAAGAACGTTGAATTATAATTATTCATATGATATTATACAAGATTAGTTTATTGTAAGCGAGAGGGAAGTAAAATACTTCACTGTAGCTATTACTTAATAATATTTTTATGAATTGAAATCGATGAGCTCGATGATCTTTACGGTTATGAATGATGCTCTAAACAGCACAGAATAAAATAAAGTAGTGGATATTACACCAATGATTTTCGATAATGAACAAAGTAATTAACCAAACCACAATAACGTATTTATAATTTTATGGGAATTAATATCAGATGAAGATCATTTATTTCACGATATACAAAGTTTTATATCATGTAAAAGAGAGACTTGACCTACAGAATCATAATAATCACTTCATTTTCTCTTACATTATGAATCGGAATTGATAGACTTGTCGATGTCCTGGTCTGACAATAGCAAATAATAATGCGAAGTAAAGAAAAATTACCAGTCAAATATTACATATTGTAGTATTTTTTATAATGAATCCAACAAGGTAGTTATAATTATTAATATATTCAGAGAGCACTTGTATGGGAATGTATTATATGAGCATCAATATAGATATGTAAATATTTTGTTATGCATAATACAAAAGAAGAGCACATAAGTACCAAGTAAATTATGATGTCATGACGATATTTTGCTTTGTGAATTTTGAATAGATAAATTCATCGGGATCTTGTATTCATAAACGTGATTGATAACGCACATTGTGTTAAAAATATAAAACAAACTGTTATAAATGTTTCATCTTGAATGCTTCACAACAGTATTCGTAAATCGATTATACAATAGTATATTTCGAATAGAAAAGAAAAAATCACATATTGTATAATACAATATCATTATATTATATGCAAAAGGGGAGTGGATTACGGTACAATAATAATTATTTGATATTATTTTTGTTCATGTTTTGTTCACGGGTCATATATCATCGAGACCGATGATGTTCTATTCTATAGGGTCGCGAATGTACATAGCGATACACACTCACTAGACGAAGAAATATTCATTCGGTATATATTGAATATTGCCTTCAGGGTTTTGCATCCTAACGGAACAAACCCCGTTCACAATCTATGTATACACATGCAATCAATAAACAACTGGTCTTAAATAAAATAGAAGAATAAAATAAAAAAAAATGTCAGTACACCAAGAAAATTTTTTTAACAAATGTTCTATAGCACTAATTGGCTTGAATTAATCGATAGAAGAAGAATAATAAAACAAACCAGAAGCCAAAGAGTCATACATATAGATACATATACATATATGTGAAAAAAAAAAAATGATTCGTTATAGAAAGCGTATATATTTCAAGCCACAAATATATATACCGGATACGGTAACACTTGGTGTTTCAATGCATAAATCAGAAACAACTCAATGGGTTGGCAGTTATAGGCAGTGCTCTCGATTTTCCACTTAACGAAGTGGGCCCCCCCTCGCACAACATTTGTTTTAGTCGTATATTATATACACATAGCATATATGTATATATATGTATAAAGCTTTTCAAAGCTGAAGGAGAAGAGCAAAAGTGCACAATTGCACCATCTCCTTTATATGTACACATGCACTTATGTATTTATGGAGGTAACGAGATGCCGACACGATTTCATTCATCGGTTTTACAAACTCGTGTTTTTATAAGGAGGGAAAAAAAAAAGAGACATCGTCGCTATCAAATCGAGACTATCTCTTCAATACATGTTCAATTCGTGTACATGCATGAATCTATCTTGACGAATAATTGATGTATGTACTTGTTAATTTATTGCACGATTGACAGCAGAGACAGGTGGTATATTCTTCTTCTTGCCAACATTTTTTGTTTATTTCAATATCACGTCTGATTTGTGAATATTGGAGTATTGGAACAGATGTAAAAAAATATTGGAAATCGAATATTGTAACTACTTTTCCTTTTTTTTTTTTTTACTTTTTCTACAAACTATATTCATCGGTTTTATCCTTTTGAATTATTGCAATGAATTCCCTATCCGAATTTAAATTCTCATACTCTCCGTTTACCCTGACCTTTTGCCATAGCAATATTAAATGAAAGTAAATCTAAATCCAAATCTCTTTCAACTGCCTTTCATTGATTCCTATTCCAGCTCTCGAACTGTAAATCGCTGTCACGTCTTCATGATGGTGTTGAGAAACAATCAGCGGATGTACGTCGTCTATAACATTTAAAGATAAAGGGAAAATTTGTGTTTCGAATACTACAACGTCGCATAGTCACACATGAAAGTTCATTCACTTTATCAACATGTAGCATAACGCGATTATTTTTCTAGAGATATCAATGTCAATGTCAATCATCTAAGTGCTGGAAAAAAAGACAATATGAGTATCTGTTTGTAAGAGATTGCTGAGATAAAGTGAAAGTAGCTATTGTATCAATACCTATTATCATTTATAGGTGCTGGATTTAACCCTTTCGAGTACATTGTAGCAAAAGTCACATCTTTATTTCTCATGGTTATCATTCATTTTCAGAGGACTTTCAAAGCTTTTTAGTTCATTACTTTCACGTATTATAGATTTCATTTTATTGATAAACATATAAAGTATTAGATCATGATATTGTTCATCCAATGCAACACTTTCAATTCTTACAGCCTTGAATAAACATTTTTTTTTTCTTGCGAAAAACCCGAGTATAATTTTATCTGCAAACTGAGCACATTCTGACTTTTGAATTCTTGTAAATGAATTCGTCAACGCACGCCCGTGAAATGAAAATTCGATTATTTATTTCTACATCTTCGGCTCATTTTTACTTTCCCACCTTGAATTTCTCATTTTTACTTAATAACAAGTTTGTGAATTAATTTCATGTTGTGTTTACAGTAATGCATAATGATAAAAATATAAATGATGTCTATCTACCTATCTCTCGATTACTGTGATTCGATCAAGAGATAAATGACGAAGCGATATATCAGCGATAACATTTAGCAGACATTGTCCTATTTTCTCTGTCATACTGAACTTTTTCATTCTATTCTTTCAAAATTTATTATCATTCAACTTATCAAGAGGTTCTTGTCACTATAACCAGTGTATTTATATATTGTACTCGTTTGTAAATGATGTTTCCCTTGCATTGCAATGTCAGAAAGGAAAGCGTTGACCCGTGAGCAAAGAAATATATATATATACAGGTGAGTAAAGAGGTGAAATGAGGGACACAAGTTCGAGAATTAAAATCTACACTCTCTCGACTTATGAATCCACTTCAGATTACTATGAAAATAAATTCTTCGATAGAGTTTATTATTTATATTTTTTTCTTCGTATCCATTCTCGTTTCCTTTTTACCATTCAACCCATCTAATCGCAATGATTACGATCGAGAATATTATATCGCTTCAGGCACGTCAATGTTATGTGACTTGAGAACACTGCGCCTCATTCTTAAATTCCACTAACATCAAGTTGGTATATATGTTAACGCCTCAAGCTTAATCGCTCTAAGGTTAATCCAATTGGTCTTTTTTTTCCATTTATCTTCATTCCCTACTCCTTTCGTATCTTTTACACATTCTCGCCATGTATACATTTTTTTTATTTTTCATTTCCTGCGAATCAATGGAGTGTTATCTCTTGGTACAGGTGAACGGCAAAATACCGCACTTATGCAACAACTGGTATCTCGATCTCTCGAAGAGTCTATAAAGTTGTAACTAGACAGTTTCCTAGTCCAAACTATTTACTTATTTATTTATTTATTCATTTATTATTTATAATTCTATATTGAAAGACCGTTGTAGATAAAGTGCATCTATAAAATGTGATAATATTACCGTTGTAACAATATTCGCAATTAGTCAGGGAAATTTTATCTTTGTTCTGTTAAAAGAATAAATTAATTTTTATGCGTGGAATATAATCGCTATTGTGGCAGTTACTCAATACAATTAAAAGCCTACTTAAAGTTCGTTCCTACTTTGAAAATATATTCTCACATGTATATAACTCGAGCACGCACTTGTGCGAATGAATTTAGAATGAAGAAAGCGTGTGATTGGTTGAAATCAAATATGAGAGGAGACTTCCATATTTCGGCTGATGTTTATCATCATTCACAGTATTCAAATATTTAATACATTGGTGGAATGTGTGTGAGAATATTGAAATTAGAACGAGATTAAAATATCATACATTTTACCTTCGAACTTTCAAATCGTTTCTAAACATATATGTATATGAATTTTCTTGCTCGTATTGTAATGGTGAAAAATCACATTGATTTTATGTATTTTAATGATACAAAAGTTCATGTTTGTATATTTATGTGTGCGTTCAACACGTTTCGATATTGGGAACGGAGTGAGAAGGGATTGAGACGGTAGAAAAGAGAGAAAATGAGACAGAAATACAGTCGAGTCACGCAAAAGCCTGGAGGCGACGACTCGAAAGTCGTTTGAGGAATCCCAATACCGATCACTACTCCCCAAGTCACATGTGTTTACCAAACAATCACACACACAGACACACACACGATTCAAATGCAATTTTTCTCTTAGGCAATATAGCAAATGTTGAAACAAGTCACGAAATTTTTGTGTATGAATTTAACGGTGAAATAAATACTTTGTCATATTAAATATGTAAACACAAATGAAACCGTATACAAACATTCTGATGTTCTACTTTTTAGCAGTAATAACATTGCAATAATTGAAAAATCGCTTTGACCCACTCGTTTCAATCCTATAATGAATGTGTAAATAATCCTGTTGATTCAATGCAATGTCTATCATCGGAATACACGTTTATTCATTCTCATATGTGATTTGATAATCAAAAGAAAAAAAATGTAAATAAATAATAAACTCACCAAACTTTGACCAGCATTCCGGACTTTCTGGACTCAACGTGTCCCAATCTGTTTCCAAATCATTGAAACTCGCCATATCGTTTAAATTTTGAGTATTCTCCACAATTTATTTATTTCACAATGACCCGTACTTCTTTTTCGTCTAACTATTTGATGGAAATTTCGTGCAGAAACACGCACAACTTCAACCGCGATGATGCGGCTTCTCCATCAGCCGCTGAATGAATATTATACCACGTATAGTATAAAAGAGTGAAACGATGAAACATCGAGTGAAAAAGAAATATTACTTATATATACATATATAGCCAGGGCACATGTGTGTATGGCAAGGCAGTCACGATTTACCTTGCGACACAGACTTCTCACTCGCCGGTTTATTCTCTTGCATCTTCGTTAACGCCAAGTCTTTATATATATTTATTTTTCTTTCGTCTTTTTATATTTTCGCTGAGCTGTTGGCCGGTTTACGCAGCAAACATTCTTTCTCACTCCTAAGTTTTATTTCTCTTTTTTTTCTACCTTCTCGCATTGGTTTCAAGCTACCTCCCTAAAGAGAGACTCACACTCGCGCACTGTTTATTTTCAAAGCGGTTCGCCACGGGGTCGTGGACTTCGGAGTACCTGTGTGCTCACACCTGTGTGTGAATAACCGACAGTTTACGCATCCCTCTTTCTCACTCACTTACGCTCTCAAGTCCTACTATAGTGCGTGTGTATATCTCGTCTCTTTCGACTGGTGTGTATATAGTTATTCACTCACAAAGTCTGCAGTCGAGACACAATTTGTCCGGCTTATCGGAAACTTCTGACGCGCTCGCGCGTACGAGCGTGAAGAGTTAAGATTTTATTTAGATAACGAAATCAGGGAAGAGAACTCTTGGATTCTTTCGATGAAACCGATTAAAATATTGGATTAGTGACATCAAAGTGGTAATATTCATAACGGTAGATGTATAAAATGATAACAGGCCGAACAAAAATCGTGTGGAATTCTTAAATAATTATCATTGATATTTAATGACGTCTGATTTACAATGGAATAATTTATGATTTATTCAATGTGGAACAATGAATTTTGAAGATACCATTATCCGGAAATCTTCAATCTCAATCCACATAAACGTAAATTCTTTTACAATTACCTATGTTCCTATTTTCATCATTTTTTAACTTTCAAAAACCCAGCAGTATTAGAGAAATATTTTGCATTTGCCTCATTGACTTTTTTCTCTGCCGCTTGCGGATTCACAATTTCTAGACCTTGAAGCGGGGTGAATGCAACACTTGATGCTGTACCAGATACATGTTTTTTCACCGTTGTACTGCCGCCCCATTGTTGTTGCTTTTGTAAATTCTTTTGTAATGTTTTCGATATACGAACTTTGGTTTTCTCATCAATCTGCGGTAATCTGATTCTGCCAGTCCCTGCTTTACCAATTGTACCCCGAGTATATCCAAGATCCTCCTGATATGCATCACTTTCAATCTGTAGAATAATGGATGATCATTAATTAATCATACACATCAAAATCGCAAAAAAAGAAGGAATATATCGAATGAAATATCAAAGTCATTGAACTCACGTCTGCGAAATTCATTCTGTTCGCATGCTTTCTGAATTCTGTGATTGCATATCTTTCTTTCATTTTCCTTACACGTTTACCACCACGCTTCTTTCGGCCAGGATCAATGGGCTTTGGGAGTGGCTTGATGAATTTGACTGGTGGAGGTTCTTGAAGTTTATCCATCTTTTTCTCAATTTCATCGCGCAACGCTTGACCGATGTGAGCATCTGTACTTTCATGCGCAGCATCAACTCGCGCTGCCAACATACTTTTTGATGCGACGAGTCTTGCGGCTTTTCTCCTCAAATCAGCCGGTGCCTCTTGAACCAATTCTGAATAATAGATAAATCCAGTATGTGGCAGAGTAGCGGTTTGAGAAAAGCCTGAGAGCGTAGTTTTTTGTGAGCCAAGAACGAGAAGATTACACGCGGGCATTTTCGATAATTTTGTTAAGCCACCAGCAACACCCATTATTTTTGCTGCTGTTGATGCCCCAACGATTATTGACAGATTCGGTGCAATGAATGCCATTCTACTTTCAACATATTCAAATATTTTGAGTTTACAATTATTCAATTCTACTGCCATATCACATGCTTCACATATCGCTTCTTTCTCCTCTTGAGTCAATAATTGGCCTTGAGTTGTTGATGCCGTGACAGAAACAACCATAATTGTAGCTTGAGTTAGGAACTGCTGAAGAGTTTCATTATTTTTTGCACGATCCAAATCATTTCCTAATTCTTTCACTGTCATCACGTATTCCAATGGGCCAACAACCAATGATTCCAGCTCTGGAAATCTTTTTGAATATTTATCCCGTGTGAACCTGTGAATCGTTGTAATCTCATCATCAATATCAACTGCTATGTTATTAGCTTCAACAATTAATTGATATTCAGGATCAGATTCAACAGGCCCAATAATATCAGTGCTTTTTCTCGATACTTTGCTATATTTTTCAATTTGTGACATGATTTTCTGTAATTGCGGAGAATCTCGAAGTTTAGCTAACTCTCTAACTGTATTGGCTTTTATTTCTAAAATGACAAACATAAATTGATTACTATTCATCGTCATCTCCACTGTTGTGTAAATTTATAACACAATATGAATGAGCAATATTAACAATAAATAATATCAAACTAACCCTCTTCCATAGGTTTTGCCACCGAAGCCGGAATAAAATCCGGCTCCTCTTCTTGCATAAATACATCGGCATCATCATTCTCCTCCAAATCAGCAAGAAGTTCATCCGCCAATGACATGATTGCAGCAATCAATTGGTTTACAAGAATAAAATCAACTAATTTTATTCATGGCAAAATTCTGCGACCAACAGATAACAATAAACATACGCTTATGGTTTAGTCATATGTCAAACATAACCTTCAAATTTTTCCGCTTCATCTCAAGGGTACATTTTCATGAATCGTGAACTGAGGAAAAGATTGGAGTATCTTCAACGGAGTCGGTCAATTGTCAGCATTTGATGAGTTTTCATTGGTCCATTTGGCTGTCCCGTGAGATTAGACAGGCACAATAATGCAACGCATCAGTGGCCGATTGCGGTACCAAAAAAGCCCGCAATCTTTCAAACATCAATGTTTCGTTGTAATTCTGACGATTTCGGAGCCCCCATTCATGAAATGATTTTGCTCACCTGATAAAGTTTTCCGGTGCGCAAAACCGTGGATAGTTTTGATGATGTGAATAATCGTGTTTGTGGGAAACCATTGAATACGTCTGTTCATTGCCATGCACGAATTAGGTAGGATGCAGTATTGCTTTACCAATGATCGTTATTCACAACAATTAATGAACAGATACATATGTATTACATCTGCACTTACATTATATGTTATGACTAAAATAATTAATATCGAGAATAGATGATAATGAACAAAGAAAAATATAAACACATTCAGGTGCAATTTGTTTCCAACCATTTCCTATAAAGATACTATCGAATCATTGAACATTAGTATTATACTCTATATGTGAAACGAAGAATTTTTATTCGCGTCTTTTTTTTGATGTCATGCCATGAGAACTGTACAAGACTATATTAATAATACAACTATTATAAAACCAAACTAATTCTACACGAACCCAAGAGAACTGATGAATGAAACAAGAAAATTACCATCCCGCAGAGCACCTGGATTGGACAAAATACTAAATATCATATTCAAAAATCTTACAAATAAGCAATAGTCCAAATAATGTACATGATAAATACTTTGCTAAAACTAATGTATTTCTCAACACACTGGAAAACTGGACTTATAAGTCCAATACTGGAACCTGGAAAGAAAAGTAGTGAACCAGTCAGTTATAGGCCCATTAGCCTATTACGTACACTAAGCAAATTAACAGAGGAAATCATTTTATACAGATTGAATGACCATAGTAGAAGGAACGAAATAATAATAGACGAGCAATTTGGATTCAGACAGAAGCACAGTACAGTTCAACAGGTGACGAGAATTGTAAATAACATCAGCATCAACTTCAATAAGAATAATGAAACAGCTATGACTCTTTTAGATATAAGAAAAGCCTTCGACAAAGTATGGATCGACGGGGTTATATATAAAATGATATTATTCTACAAAAATCGAATAGTGTTGATCAAATTTATACATTCATACCTACAAAATAGATACTTGATTGTATCAGTGAGAAGAACAAAATCAAGTATAGGTGAGCGCAGGGGTTCCACAAGGATCGGTCCTTGGACCAGTATTATTTATCATATTCATAAACGATATGCCAAAGTACGTGAAATCAAAGGCTCTCTTCGCAGATGACTTCGCAATTTATGCCCATTCATTCGCCGCAATAGTAGCCGCAAAACAATTAAAAATTCACATTTATATGTTAGAAAAATACTACAAAAATTGGAAAATCACAGTGAATAAAACAAAGACTGGAGTAATTGTATTTACAAGGAAACAGAAAGAATCAAAAATATTGCAGCCGATGACCGTATAAGGACATCCTATAAGTCCAACCTATTCAGTGGAATATCTAAATATTTACTTGGATGCTAAGCTGACGTACTACATGCATACAAAACAAATCAATCAGAAAACATATTCTGCCATAATGAAGCTACATGCACCGATGGTACATGACTTAGCATTAACAATCAAGAACAAGAAATTCATCTACAAAATGCTATTGCGACCAATCATACCATATGGTTCACCATTAGGTGCAGTATGGTAGACTCACACATGAGACAATTACAAATCCTCCGAAACAAATGTCCCAGAATGATATTGTCAATGAAAAGATAGACGCTTGTGGCATTCCTTCATGAAGAATCACAAATCGAGTACATTGGAGACTACGTTAGGGGAATAGCAGTAATTTCTTATCGAAAACAGTTGACAACATAAATAAAAATGATAGAGCATTATCATTGATGCATTCGAAGTTTGCACCGTAAGAAGTGAAAACTTGCGAAAAATTAGCTGGATTATTAAGAAATTCGGAAATATCAGGTAGGAAACAGAGTTTGTATACCGATTCTCATGGTGAAATCATAATGAAACTACCAGAAATTTCTCTGATGCTCATCATTTCGTCGAACTTTTACTACGGGGATATTTTACTTCTACGGCCCAGATTTTTGATTTTTTTTTTGGGCGCAGTAGAAACAAAACTGCAGACATTTTTACCATGCATGTTTTTCACTGAATTGATTAATCCTTTGAGAATAGAATGGAAAAGTGACAATAAAAACATTGAAAAATGCGTCCGTTATGCGATACCAAATGTGAAACAAAAAAAAAACTGGCTCTACTAGTTGACATGATTTCAGCATTCCCGTTCACCTGAAACGAAATTTGAAAATAGATTTTAAATTGGAAAGAATTTCGCTATAGTCGATACCTCAAAGGGGAAAAAAAGTTTTTTTTGCAAAATGGTAAATATTGGGCAAAAAAATAATTTTTTCTCATTTTTTTTGCCTATGTGAACTTTTAATGATAGTAAAAATATATATTTGAGAATGATTGTAGAAAGGACGAGAAGAAAACATGTACTGGATGCCACGGTAAGTTTCAGTCGATCGGTTGGATAGAATTTGAGATATCCAAATGGAAATAACCGCTGTAAACATTCCGAATTTTTAAATTCTCTCAAAGGATATATTTTTGAAATCTTGAACTTTAAGAATACGCAAAAAAAGAATTGATTGCCTCAAAATTTGAAAATAAAATATTCCCTTAGTCTATGGAAAATTTGGTTGGAAGAAATTCAACTACTACAAAGTTGCTCATCTTGGTGAATAAATTGTAGACGTGGAATTTCATATGTCAGTAGTCTATTGAAAGCAATTATTAAAGCAAAAGGTGGGATATCATAGTGCAAATGCAACTAATGATGTCCGGAATTTTTTTGAAGGGAACGGGAGAAGATGCACTCTACTATGAACAACAACCGAGCGAAATTTTGAATGAACTTTTCAACACTGATGCTCAAATAGAAGCTTTAATTTTGAACATGAGATTCTGACTGCATATTGAATTGTATTCATTTGCTGAATCAGACCATTAGTCTCACATATTATAAAACAGTATTGAAATGAATGCGTTGAACTTTCTCAATTGTGTGGATATTTTCAATATACGCGCGCACTGTACAACACTGGGTATAACACTGTAATTTCATAATTCTTCACATTTTCAATGAAATCCTACTGTGAAATTATTTCAGGAGAACCAATGTAGAATGGAGAATAAAAAAAAATCAATATCGATATGAGAAATATGATATTAACGTAAAAAAAGTTCTAACAATATCATGCATTTTTAGATTCGACACTAAAGTAAAAATTATGAAGTACAAGAAAATATTCCTCGTCCGATGCACCCGGGGTTTTCTGACACACCAATAAAAGGTGTATATCATATTATTATGGAATTTCATGATGAACTAGACGTGGAATCTGAAATGATATCATTCGTCGGCACTCTCCCTGCATACTAATACTAATTTCGAAAGTAATTTTTCATTGATTCAAATACATGAGAACACTTAAGTCCAATTGGACATATGGTGAACGATCTGTTTCATCATCCATAACGGTCATCTAGCCGTGCCATTGAGGTTTTCAATAGCAATTTCCCTGCAGAACCACATCTAAATACCTAATATTAGGTTTATAGATGGCTCAGTGGAGAAATATGAAGATATATCCAAAATCTAAAATGGAAAAGTACCAACTCATTGTATTATAACATGAAAGATAAGAGATACTACCTAATGAACTACCCAATGGCGTTTTACCGAATCAGATATAAAATTACCAGGACTAATTTCGATTTAAACTGAAGTTCCTGTCGATTCGAAGTTGAAAAATGTTAATTGCTGGCAACCAAAAAAAATTAAGCGATCATCGTGCGGCTACAAAGTTAACCGAGTAGACATTCTTTACTTACATATTAGTTACAAATAATAAACTAGAAAATATACTCTAATTAAACCGCGCGTTTGCTTGATCAATGGGTAGTAGATTTTCCATTCAAGAAAGTTGTATAACCAAATACAATGAACCGCAAGGCTGGGAGATTGACTCAAGATTTGCCCCCACTTTACCAAATAGAAATGGAACTTCATATACATTTCGAGGTCATGATCAATTTAGAATCAACTCATATGAAAGTTATATCCATTTTGATATGTAGTTGACTTGAACAATCCAATATTCAGTTACTTGATGCAATTCTCTAGTTGCAAATTGGTCCTATCAAAGCAAAACCCAATAACAAGAAGAGTTATTGATATACTGACAGATACCCACCAATAATGGAACATAAATTAAAACTAAATTCAATTTAGTCATATTCTTACAACCTCTAGTGAGAAAATGAAATAGATAATAATACAATCTCGATGGAAATGGCAGTGACAACAACTTTGTCTGAAACATCAACATTGAATAGAACAGACGGTAAGAGGGTAACACACCATGTACTGAAGAACAAGAGGGGAGGGCAACATCTGCGCTCTCGGTACAGCGCAGCTAGTCTTAGGGAGCATAACCTCTTTTTCCAACCCCTGAATACCCAGATAACCTCATCTCACTCGTCCCAATCTGTCGTCTCACATACGCCATATGCAACTTGGTGCTGCTGTACTGATGGTGCTGCTACCTTCCTATCAAATCCACTTCAAGTCTTTCTCTCGTATCGTGCACTTACACTTATATATGACGTGCTTCTCATGTGACTGACAACAATGCAGTGGTGGGAGAGCTTATACATTTTTCCGTTTGCGGTACTGCATTTTTCTTTCTTTTTTTCATCTCCCCCACAGTTGACCATAGTTATCATGTAGTTTGGTGAGTGTGATAAGTTAAAACCGGGTTTGTACTTTCGCGCCGAGATAACTCTCATAGTGTACAACGTTTTTCTTTACCGTATGCATACACATTTGTATGCCCGCTTGTGAAATATTGTTTCACACATACTCACGTATTCACATATTCATTATCATTGTTCGAAATTGAATTATATTTTACAATATAGGTTAGGACGTCTATAACTACGAAAATTACGTCAGGAAACTGCAGGCTCTGATAATACAAAAAGCGCCTTCTCAACCAGTGATGCGCAGCCAAGACGAGACGTATGCGTCATATATATAATATCATAAAAACATTTCAACTTCTCCATCATCATCATCTTATGTTTCATTCTTCTCTTTCTCTCCCTCGCTCTCTCTTTCTGTCCTGTCGCGGACATCAGTGCAATTGTGCTGTGATTATTCAATCATGCCCAATCTATCGTGAAGACTGGTGAACACTCTGAAGCTATCACCGCATACACATATGAGAAGGTCATTTTCTTTCTTTGATAGAAAGAGAGAGAGTTGTGTGTGCGTGTGCGTGCGTGCGTGCATATATGTGTGCGTCGGGGAAATTTTTGCAGAGAACAAGTAAAAGGTGTGTAGTATAGTGTATATGTACACATAGCCACGCAAGTTTGTGCGTGAATAAGAGAGAGGAATATAGTGAAGATACAAAGAGAAGAAAAGAGAGCAGCAGACTGATGTGTGTAGCGTGAACGCCCAGGTGAAATGTTCCCCGGAAGAGAATAACCTGCTTTAAAAAAAAAGGAAAACAAAAAATACAGTGATAAGATACGGGAATAAAAGAAATTATTTTAGTTTATAGAATAGTTATTATTGAATAGTTGGAACGAAACAAATAATTAATTATTGTGGGATTCATGTTGAAGTGATAATAGTAGGCCAAAGGTGAATGTGAACCAAAGCCCAGTAAATTTATGAAGATAGAAAGAAGCTGGAGCAGAAGGAAAGCCGGAAAGAACTAAGAGACAGCGTGAGAGAAAGAAAGATAAAAAGTTTGATAAATTTTGGAAATAAAGAAAAAAAAAAACGTGCCAAAACATAATTGACGGTGGTGGAGGTGGTGGGCAGGGTACATCAGCAAAGATGGCGGGCTCCTTAACCTGGTCATGTACTTGCTGTCTGAGATTTAAATTTAGTCCTGAAGAAATTGAACAGAGATATAAAAGTCAGGAGATTGATAGAATGTTGGAGAAAGATCGACAAATATTTCGACGACAAGTTAAATTATTGTTGCTTGGTGCTGGTGAAAGTGGTAAATCAACGTTCCTTAAACAGATGCGAATCATTCATGGAATCAAATTTGAGGTATGGATAGAGAATTTCAATAATTAAATCAGGGATGAAAGTTTTCCCACATGGCCAATAGGGAGAATATGATGTTTTATTGATGGGGAAATGAATCATTATTTTGTGTTGCGTTAAATGATCTTTTTTTTTTATTTTTTTTCGAGAAATATATTTATCAAATGACAATTGTGTAATCTGTCTCCCGTATATTCATCCTGGTGTACTGAATCTCTAATGATATTCTGGAAGTTGACTTGTGACCATTGGAAGATAAATATAATGGTTACCATATTTTTATGACTTTTTTTCTTTCAGCCGGAGTTGATCAAAGAGTACCAGCATGTTATTTACCAGAATATTATAAAAGGAATGAAGGTGCTGGTAGATGCTAGAGATAAATTGAATATACCATGGGAGAACCCAAAAAACTATGATATTGGATACCAGTTGTTAAAATTTGAAAATACGATGATTCTCGATGCAAGATTGTTTTTACATTATGTATCATCGTTGCAGAGCCTTTGGCGTGACGCGTCAATAAGAAAAGCATTTGATAGGAGAAGAGAATTTCAGCTGGTAATAGTTATTTGCATGACTTGTCTTTTCAAGTTTCTATATATGTGTATGAATATAGTATTCAGATGATAATTAGACATCCTTTTTTCCTCCATCTGTCAGTAACAAGCGTGAATGAATGAGAAACAGTTATTAGTGGATTTCATCGTTGCTATTATTGTTCTCATTTTTTCCTTTCTATTTTCTATTTATTCCTTTTTTCTCCTCATATAAAACGTGATAACATTTGCTTCCCACTGGAAGAAGTGGGTGAGATCTCATTCTTATCGTATTTCAACAATTCCAATCTTGATTCGAATTGCTTCATGATTTCGATTTCGACATTTCAGTATCGCTCATCAATGTGTCCTTTGTAATGAACGTTCTTTGTATTTAGTGATTATACTGGGAAATAAAGCCTAAAGTAGAGATAACCTACAAAACGAGCGTTTATGTAATTGATAATGCTGTTAAATCCTCTTCCTACATCGTTTAGCTTTCGAATCTATATTTTATTTTTTATTTTTTCTCTCTGTTGTGTTTGATCAGTGATAAAATATGAGTAATTTTTCGATTTCCAGAGTGACTCAGTTCAATATTTCTTGGATCATCTCGAGAGGATTTCAAAGCCGGTAAAACAAAATTGTTTTTTTCCTCTCATTATTCTTAATATTATTTCAATCAATCATTCAACTGGTATCTGATAATATTGTTTTTTTATTCGTAGGATTATATGCCAACGCACCAGGATATTCTACATTGTAGGAAGGCAACCAAAGGAATATCAGAGTTTGTGATTCCAATAAATAATATTCCATTTCTTTTTGTTGACGTTGGTGGTCAACGCTCGCAAAGGCAAAAATGGTATCAATGTTTTGATAGTGTCACTTCAATACTTTTTCTTGTCTCCTCATCGGAATTTGACCAAGTTTTATTAGAAGATAGGTATGTATAGTAATATATATATATATATAGATCCATATTAATAAAGTAACTTTACGAATAATCGTAGTAGGTAACATGTTAGAGAAAATAGACCCATTGAAATCTTATTAAAAATTGATTAATTTCTTCGATTTTTATTGTACGCTTGTGAAATTAA
Source organism: Meteorus colon (assembly GCA_030523085.1). Lineage (NCBI taxonomy): Eukaryota > Metazoa > Arthropoda > Insecta > Hymenoptera > Braconidae > Meteorus > Meteorus colon. The sequence goes on from JAPYZH010000088.1 coordinate 300,893, forward strand.
TATTGGCCAGCCTCTTAACGAAATTTCAATGAATAATTCTTGTAGTTTGGGAAAGTTTACTTCTGTACCTCTGTAACATCTTGTGCACATGAAATTAGTCTAAAATTTCTATCCCTAATGACCGATTCCGCAGATATATTATCCCTCAACAACTATAGACTGTTAGAAACATAGATTAACGGATTTTTCTAATCAACGGACGAAACAAATTGGGGCTGAGGAACACTCTATGTTTGCAGTGCATATATGTGTTCTCTACTTCATTCAAGTCGATTAAAATGAACAAATTTGTAATAATGATAGTGAGATTATATCATATTACGATGTCAGTATTATTTGTATCCATCAATTTGTCTTTTCACTGGAATGTTGAATATTCGAATACATCAATATTCACTTTATTTAATACTACGTTTATTCTTTTGCAGGAGAACCAACAGGTTGGAGGAGTCAAAAAATATATTTGATACAATAGTAAACAATATGGTATTTGGTGGCGTTTCGATAATACTATTTTTGAATAAAACGGATTTGTTGGAAAAGAAAGTAAGGTCACCCGACACGAATGTGAGCTGGTATTTCCCGCAATTTACGGGTGATTCACATTCCATTAAGGACGTACAGAATTTTATTCTCGATATGTTCATATCGGTAAAAAGGGATCCACGTAAACCATTATTTCACCATTACACTACAGCTGTTGATACGGAAAACATTAAAGTGGTATTTAATGCAGTTAAAGATACGATATTGCATCGAAATTTGGAGTCATTAATGTTGCAATAAGTTAATCACATCGTTAATGAGTTTTCATGTATCAAGAATCATTATCATTGATTTCGAGGTAACGATATAGCTTTGATAAGACAATATGACAATTAACGCGATTAAGTACCACTCAATGGTGGCAAGAAGTGATTTACGATAAAAAAAAAGGCTTCCTGAGACAATTTTTGAAATACTTGTCTTTTATACGAAAGCAATACGGGATATTTACATGTCACTGATACGAACAATAGAAATATTCTTTCGTACAGCTTCGTATATTTTTTTCTCGATAATATGCCCGACCGAATAAGAAAAAAGAACAGAATTTGAAAGTACGCTCTGAATCATCGCCTAAATGGTAGACGATGTGTATTCGATAATATTTGATAATAGAATTTATATATTTATATGAGTAAAACGAAAAAAGAAGACTATTGTCATTTGTAGGTAAGAGATAAAAGCTTAATATTTGTTTCTAATGCGTTGTACAGATATTTGATCTAATTAATTAATCTATGATGTTTTAATATGTTACGTTGGAATCGCGGTAGATATCTTTTTGGGCAGGTTATATATTGAAACCCATGGTGAAGTAGTAATTTATTTTTATTATAATATCATTATTTTTGAAGTAATCAATTTTTAGTCTGGTATTTAATCTGATAAATGTGTCAAATAACAAAGGGAAGTGAAAGAAAGAAAGAGAAACCAAATACTAGATCCATGCCATACGAACCAAATGAGTGCGCTAAACCAGTTTGTGTTCAAATTTCCAATTGGTGAAAATTTAAGTACGTTGTTGTTCATTGCGCATTTTCCGTTCTGATGTTGCCGATCTACACACATATTAATGTTCATTTATATGTATGTATTTTTTTTCCTGTCATATTAGTGTCACATTGAGCACAAAAACAACTATACATTGATTTTTTTCGGCAACACGTGAAACAAAATGACCCATCGTGTAGGGTTTTTTATTCAGAAATAATTATATTATTTCTCACGATGTTAATCAGTATTAATGGGACGTGTGTGGATCGTCCGCTGTTCAATATTTCATTCTATTGGCTTTTTAATTTATTTAACGATGACACTGAGATGAAATGATGAAAATACTACTGAATATTCTGGGCGTAATAAGTTTGACCTGGAAAAAAAATGATACAAAAAACTATACAATCTCGTATGTGCTAAACATTCACGCTTTTTTTTCTGTCTTTGTTTTTGTTCCATCGCTCATTCTCACTGTTGACGTGCCAAACCTTACTGCTTTTAGTTGTCTCAAGAAAACTTTCCTACGTTACATTCACAATCGTAAATATCCATTAAAATATATTTGCACGTGGTATGAACAATAAAAAAATGTATATAAAAACCAAAGAGGGCTACGTTGAAAAAAAAAAATAGAAAGTTATATGCATTGTAACTCGCTGAAATGAAATTAAGAAGATAAATTCAGAGGGTGTAGAGATTTTCGATGCCTTGATTTTTATATAGAACGTAGATATTTATCATGATTAGAGAAAAAAAATTGGTCTATTCTTGGAATTAAATATTTTATTACATTCCTGTAGAACTAATTGGATCCTGTTTATATAACTATTTTATAGTGCCTAGCTAGTGGCGAATAGAAAATTTTTATATACCATGTCTACTATGTGCGCCTTTTACGGGGGAAAAAAATACTTTTGAATATCTTACCGAACAGAATTTTATAAACCAATATATTCGTAATGGACAGTTGAAACTTTTACATGCTGTTTACATGTTTGCATGATATATGTTTGTATGTCGACAAAAATGATCAATAACATGTGTTTTCAATTTAATAAGTGTCGATGAATGTGGCCAACGATTTGTGTAGCATTTTTATAGAGATATTTGTACTCCGTGATATGGAAACGTATAAATTGAAACGGGAAAAGTGAGAATTAGTGAGAAAAAAGGCATAGCTCGATTCATAATTTTGTATTAGAATAAAACATTGAATGGAATATGGAGCAGAGGTTACTATACATAATCGCTTGAATATGGTATTATTGATGATTGGAAATGAATAAACAGCGTGTAAACACTGGAAAATTTCCAGGCCAGGAAAGAAAAAGAGCTAGATTAATGAAATATCTGCTTGTTTTTGTTTTTGATGTTAAACGACGATAATTATTGCATTGTCGGTTCAAAGTTGGTCTTGAATATTCATGAGACATTTGAATGAATGACCATCAATATAAGGGAACTGATGGAAAAGTAGAACAAAATTGACAATACCATTTGACACTCGAAAATGAAATATATACTCCAAGCATTTATCAAATTGCTTAAATCCTGAATTTTCCTCTGAATTTTCAATCTATTGGCTTGAGTTTCCATTATAAAATTCTCTATATCTGAGTACAAAAGCTTTATTTCGTTACACTATGATTCACATTTTTATGTATATGAACTGAAGTACGTAGAAATATTGTGCCTTTTTATATATTGTATATTTTGTATATATAATATTTTACATGTATTATTATTATTATTTTTTTTATTATTACAATCATTAATTATTATTACTATTATTATTATTGTATTGATATAGAACCGCAACATGAACACAAAATAAAATCATAATAGAATTTTTTGATGTGCTCTTAATTTCTATTTCAAACGTAAGGAGTATGAAACGGAAAAAAGATATTATTTCATACCAAACCTCGTATAAATTCTGGTAGTAACATAATAGCAACTATATGAATCATTTCATAATTGACAGTAATCCGATGAGCGTAGTTTTCTGAGAAATAACCGGCGTTAGATGATTATTAAATGTTTGGATGATTTATAGTTTGGGGCAAAGCGATATCTACTTTTATTCTTCACCAATTCGTGTCAGTTTGGAAAGAAATTTGAATGGCATTTTCCCAGATGTTTAAGATTCAAGAACATGCAAAAGCTATGACCTCTGTTTTTTTATTCGTCTTTTTGTATTGGGAGTAGTTTGAGTGATCACTGTTGCAATTGAAATAAACAGCAGGAGTGGGAACTGTTATTTGCATCCCGGACTTATTCATTATTGTTCAATACTGCTGGCTGGTTCCACTATGATATCTCATGCGACAAATGTCACAAATTCGTTACACAGTCTCAAGATGAACTCCATGGAGAAGAGATAGATTTGATTATTTGAATGCACGCATCTCACTACCGACCTGTACCTGGACTTCGTGTTGAGCTCCTGGTGTCACTTGAATTTCAGAGTTTCCGATAATCGGAAATTTTTTGATTTCGCTTGATAAACATTCTTCATCATGATAATACTCTTCTCCTTCCCCATGACTTTGCTCTACATTTTTACATCGATATCGATGGTCACCGATGATGGAACTCAGCGAAAAATATAATAAAACATAAATTCAAGGATTGCGAATCTATAAAGCGTCGAGTGACTTTTCCTCATTCAGAATCGCTTACCATATTCCTATGAGTAGAGCCAGCAATGTCGATACATACTTTTATGAGACTCTACAATACGGCAGAATCATAGAGAGTATCCACAACTTCCTGCAGACTCAACTGAAAATATCGATTCAGTATTACTCGCGTAATATGCTACTGTAAGGAAATGTGATGTACACTAGTGACATTCAACTCAACCTTAAACTGAGTAGATAAAATAAAATGGGTCGTTCATTGAAGACAAATCAACTAAATGATGAGATGTTGACAGAGTGAGACCTTTTTCTGTTCTAGATGTTTGTTACTTCGATGCAATGTTGAAAAGTCTAAATATGCACGGTCATTTATATAGAAGCCAAAAAATCAGTGCAGTGTGCACTTTTCCTTGTTCTTGTATTCTATGACTCAAGATTGAATGAAAGGCCCTTACCATGGAGAGAAAATACTTTTCGAAATTTGCCATTGATCATTTGAAATCTTTGGAAAAATAACGAAATCGTGACATCCACATTAAACTTATAGTAAATAATTCCATTCAATTTGATAAACCCACATCAACAATTCGTTCAATTTCCTTGAAAAAATGCGCAATTTGATCATAAGGATGTATGGGATGTGGCCGAGCAATAGAATTTATCTCAATATTCAATATTTTTTAATATATTCTCAGTACATTATCTAAACATCACATTGGCATATTTATCATTATTATTTTGTCGTTAATATTATAATTTTAATTACATGATTATTCACTGCTTTTATATTGTTTGAGATTATATTACAGATTATGTACACGTTGGTTTCCTCGCTCAACTTCAAAGGTTACGATTTTTGGACGTATCAAAGGAGAACGTATAAAAGTGAAAAATAAAAATAATATTTTTTTGTTGCAAAACACAAAACGCAATACATAGACATTTTCCCTTGTTTCGTGAGTAAATTCCGTAGTATCAAAACACATCTGAATCGTGGCAATGTATAAAAATACCTTGTAAAAACTTCTGATATTCCTGAATTTTTGGTTATAAAAAAAACGTGAGAACGTAATATTAGATATTGTTCCATATCATAAGTTTTTTTCTAGTTTGATATACTAGTCGAATCCGGATTCGAATATAAATGTGACAGTGAGAAAAAAATAAATCGGGCAATCACACTGAGTCATGGACAAATTTCTATAAAGCTCAATTAGTACTTAGTTTCTAAAGGCAGATCTATTATGATTCTTCATTTCTCAATGTTTACATTCCATTATCAACTAAGATCGCTAGCACCAACGAACTAGACTTATATCATCTTCCTCAACGACTACACTTACAATTATCATGAATTTTCATTCATTCATATCGCGTGTAGGAATGATTCGTGACAATTGTAAAAAAAAAATTACAATTCTAATTCTTCGGCAGTGCGAGACAGTCGATGATTGTCGATACGCCGACGTTGACTCCGACGAACTGCGTCTGCTCTTCTGTACGGCTCTGATCTTAACCCAAGTAAAATATCTTCAAGTGCACCATTGTAAACTTCATCCTGTTGCAACAATTTCTTCTCGTGTACCAATCGAGTTTTATTCTTCAACTCATTAATCACCGCATCCTGACAGATAAATGGATAATCATAGAAAATTTAATAAATATGCTTTTCACGAGCCGGAAAAAGACAATTTGTATAAAAAGAAAAAAAATATCTAACATAACATTCGATTAATTTTTTCTCTCTCTCTCAAGCAACATCAATGCAAGCTTCCGCATGGTGCTTTGTTTATTTTCTAGCGCTATATTCTGCGATATCTAACAATTATATTGGTAGCAACAGTGACAGATGTGCATGGATTAATAGTTACTGATATAAAAAATAAAAATGAATAAGTAAATAAATAAGTGAAAGTCAATGGATAAGTCAGAGAGATAGAGAGAGGACTTACATGTTGTGAATTGTTTTGCTACAATGTTACGTTCTGAGCTCCAGTTCATTGAGATGACGGTGTAACAGTGTCTTGTTCGTATTACAGCAAAATTTCGGTGACTTTAATTGACCCAAATAAATATGTAACAAATAAGAACAATGTCGTTTATTGAGACATCGATAACTCTTTGTCATACTTTTCATCTTTCAATTTATCGATTTTTGTTTGCTCTTATCAACGAACAATTGAATATTGAGGTAGATTATATAACACTCAAAAAAAAAAACTCACAGTAAAGTATCACACGATACCAATTCAGAATCATTCATAACAATTTTCACGCACATGCTTGTAGAAATAGCTAATATAAATCATGCGTGTCTAACTAATGTCCAATCTCTTCAAATGTCGATTTTCATGATTGCGTCAAATGTAAATGAATATGATGGAAAGGTTATTTATAGAAGTTGTTCTTCGAATTCTAAAGCGAAATATTCTGAACATAAAAATAATTAGCATCTGCAAACGCATTGAACAGCGAATGAAAAAAAAAAAAAAAAAAAAAAAAAAAAAAAAATAAAAATAAAAAAGAGAAAAAG